>OMMV01229034.1:0-11498 GCA_900302635.1 Chatrabus melanurus | reverse complement strand
GGGGGGGGGGGGGGGCTGGGAGCCAGTCCCTGAAAAATTTGAAAATAAAGGTGCATTTTCATGCAATCTGAAGCAGTTCAAGCATGTATTTTGACATTTGGAACAGGTAATTTTTATAGTTTTATTTTGTTTTTTGTTTTTTACACGGGAAATCATCCAAGTTGCCCTAACAGTGCCTGTAAGCAGCTGCTCTTGGGAAAGGTCCTTTAGTGCACTGCATCAGCTGCACTCCTGGCTGCGTCAAACAATGGAGCAGAGAAGGCTTCACAAACTTGTTGTCATGTCATTTGAAAATGACATAGTCAGGCTGCTGAGTCACAACAGAGTGATAAACCGTTTGGCCACCCTTAAAAACAGAAGGCTTTGATGCTTCCACCCACAAAATAGACATTAAGCTGTGAGTGCAGCCATTGAAAGTGACATACTTAGTGAGCTGAGTGACAACAGAGTGATAGGAATGGAGAGTTGGTAGTTTCTGGATAGTTTTTGTATACTACTGCCTTTATGTCTTTTCATTGTTGATTTTTTTAGGTATACTGTATCCTCATTTGGCAGAATAAATCTTTGAGAAATACTCATACTTCATTTGTTCTGTGTTGTCAAATTTCACTTTGACCTTGAACTAAAGGACCAGTGACTAAACTAATTAAGGAATGCACCACAGCATTATGTTACCTTCTGTTCAATGTATAGATTTTCTTCAGACACACAGAGAAATATCAGAGGAAGGCATAATAAACTAGAATAAACTAGCTTTATTTGGAAAGACAGCATGAAAGAAGAAAGAGGTGAGTTATGAAATTATATATATTTTAGATATTATATACCACATTAAAATTTTACAAAATGCATTGATGGATATGTTTTCTAAAATCTTTTCTATGAAGTCACCCCAACATATAGACTTTTAAATAATACCAACTCAAAAACTCGTTTAGACCGTTATTTTAAAAAAAAGGAAGACATCCTGAAGACTCGATCAGGAGAGGAAAGTCAGGGGGTCTTCCAAAGAAGGCAGGGAAAGAAAAGAGAGCGAGCCAGATAACAGGTCCTGATAAATGCTCTACAACTAATAATAATTAATTAATTAATGAAGCCTTTTAAGGTGTGATGAAAATTTTTCATTGCCTTCAGCCCTGGGGGCTAAACCCCCCCTGTTTTCAATCCTAGTGACGTCCCTGGTGACACTTTTACTAACACTTACAAGTCAGTGAGAGGTTTATTTCATGTTGTGTTCACTAGGATTATGCTCACAATATTAGGTATGTTAAATGCTGTAGTTTTAGTACCTTCAAAGAGGCCGTGTCTTGTTGACCAGTTTCAAGGAACTTGTTGAAAGAGTTGTGTCTGACTTGATGTTTTTCCTCATATACCAATTCTGATACCTTACATTAGCATAGTGGTTGACATTGAGTGCCATTATGTTGCCACCAGAACCACTAAACTGCTTGAGGATAATGCGTAAGAAACTCTCGGGCCCCAAAATAGCACACAGCGTAATGAAATTCTCCATATTGCATATACTTACCTATGAACCAATGTAGGGGGTGCACTATTATTATTGCCTTATTTTGCTTAGATTTGCAGTCGTTGTAACTGGCGCTGTGGCTCATATTCCTGAAACTTTCGCTATCATCCATGATGAAAAGAGTTTGGAGATAACGCATGTGAGAATAACAGTATCGTGATCATAAGGTAACACATATAGAAATAAAGCGTCGTTGCTAGGCGCTGCGAAGCGAAAACATTCACTGCATGAAAGCGACCGAACTTTGGCTGACTGCTAAAAAAATTCCGAATGTTGATGGGTCGATTTTTGCCGATATGCGATATGGAGAATTGTCATTCCTAGTGTACAACCGATGCAGTCGTAAGTTTCACGTCCAGTGCCCATGTCATATCAGTGTTGTAGTCCAGGCCCAAACCCTCCAAATCCTACCCTTTTGCGCCCTGCACCATATTTTGCATTCAGATTATGTGCCCTCTAAATAGCAATGTGGAATTGGACACGCCCCAAATGCACTTGCGCTATGTGTCATAGATCCTCCACCATAGATCATCAAGATAGGGCCCATAATATGAAATGGTTACATGTGCACTAAATCAGCTCCACAAGTTCAACATTAGTGTGAATATAGACCGTAGTTTCCTTCCTGAAGAATGAAATTGTGACATTTTGTTCATGAATGATGAAGGGACCTGTTTGGTCTTTAATAATTTTGTGCCTGACCACTTCTTACTACTTGAAAAACTGCATGTTATTACGCATCACCATGAATGATAATAATTCGTTTTTGCTCATCTGGTGTGAAGGCTGGTTTTTACTCCAGCACTGCTGTGCATCAATGTCGCGAGAAACCGATACAGGTAATAAATAAAATGTCCAACAGGCTTTGTGACATGATGACTGTCAGCATTTTGTAGTCAGTGCTGCAAGGGTGAAAAAGCTTATTGGTTGAATTTACCTCCCGCATTCGGGTGAGAGGTTTGAATCCCAACAAAATAACAACACAAATGCAGGAGTTTGTTTACGCTAAACACCAATAAACACAAATTAATTTCAGCACACAGGAAACCTGGGTAAATACTTGGCATTTATATATTACCACCTGCGATAGAAAAATTTGAAGTACTTTTTGTACTTTTATAAATTATTTATAATGCATGAATCCTCTTTTATTAATGTGATGAACCACCACAAAGAACATCATGTTGGAACTTCCCCTTTTTTTGTAGAATTGTAGCATTTAAACCCAATGACAATTTGGTGTAAAATCTCTTTTTTTTTTTTGAAATCTGACATTTTAATCACTGTTCAATCCAAACTCATTCTGTGATACTTCAACGAAAAGTATGAATCCATGTAATTTAGGTAGAATATTTATCTATCTATCTATCTATCTATCTATCTATCTATCTATCTATCTATCACTTAAAAACTTAGCTGATTGAAAGGTGTGCATAATTCGGGATGAATACTAAAAATATTCATATGAAAAATGAATTAATCCCAGGGTTAATTGATTATAATTGATTTACAACTTCTCACACTAGTGCAGTTTATTTAGCAACACAAAATGATGCATCTTTTAAAAAAACCCAATCCTTTCCTCTCTTCCAGTAAATGGAGAGAAAAAGCTCGTGTACTGTACGCTGGTGCCCGGACGGCGTTGTTAATCCCAAACTATGCCTCCCCCGCGAGCTGCTGAATGTCACTTAATTAGTCTCCAGTTTTAGCACCACATGCTCATCAGGTATATTTGCATTTGAAGCTGAGAGCGAGCATGCAGGTGTTGTTTATTTTCTAAATTGTGTTTGTTTATGTATAAACTATGCCCACGTGGACAGGAAGCAGAAGACTTTAGAGAGCCAATTACCTGAACCTCATTTTTCCCCCATTTTAATTATACTGAATGAAATCACATGAAAAAAGTCAGATACATACTGTAATGACAAAAAAACATACTTTTTTGTATTTAAAAAGGATTTCCAGTTCAAAGTGTGGAACGTTTAACGACTCTGTTATATCTGCTATAGATTACCTTTGTCATGAAGTACCAGCTATTTTTAAAATTAACAATTGGGTATGAATGTATTTTGTTTAATTATTTGTCAAATGATATTTTTGTTTAAACTTGGTACAGAAATGAAGGAATTAATCTTTAATAATAATAACTGAATCAATATTTCAGGCGACTCTATGAAATGGTGATAAAATCAACAAATTTGACACCAACACTCCATGAGGACCAGGAATCTTATATGGGCCGCTGAAAATTTCAAGATGCCTGCCATATCCACTGTTGAATACTGTTAGCGCCTGTGTCCATATAGCTATTTTCCCCTATGCACCAGTGTCTTTTTTTCAGTTGTTCCAAATGAGAAAAGAGCGTATCCAAGGACTGCAAGTTGAAAAGCCCCGACTTTTCCTGAAAGACGCTGGTATCATTATTGCACCGCCTTTTCAGGCAACCAATCAAATGCAGCAAGTTGTCAACCTGTCTACCAAGAAAATGGAGGTGAAGCTTGTCTCAGACTACTTTGAGTTGTATCACATCACACAAAATCTTTCACAATAGCGACTGAAAAACTTGTGTGGGAAAATAAACAAGTGACATGGGAAAATTTTAATGTACAATAATTTAGTTGCGCAATCATTCTGCACACTAATAGTAGTCTAATAATTGTGCACACACATATATATTCTTCTGAAAAAGCCAAAACTCACTTTTCCTTTGTTAAACATTCAAGTTTGAGGTTTATTAACATTTTGAATTGATTGAGAGCACTGTATTTGTTCAAAAATAAAATTAATCCTCAGGAATACAACTTGCCTAATAATTGTGCACATAGTGTACTAAGCATGCAGATTAACAGATCAAAGGATGATATGATTATTCAGGGTTTGAACAGTTTCTGTAGTCCGTGGACCCGGAGCAGTTCCATGGTGTGGTAGATGCGGTGACGTGCAGCACCAGTGCATTCTCCCAGACCTCACTTAACATAAGAATAATTACAATGGCCATGAAAAGAGACATATGTGCCTCACAGAAAATAAAGAAAACCTAATTTAGTAGCTTCAATTGGTAACACATAAATTAATTAGGTTTGGCCAAATGAAGTTAATAAGTTGGCGGAAATAGCTCAACTAAATTCATTTGAGTGTTACCAATAGAAGCACTTGATTAGGTTGGTCCAACAATTTCTGTTTTCAGTGCACACATCCTGAAAGTATTCTTCAGCTTTTCAACTTCAGATGGGTTTCCTTCTTTGGCCTGCTTCTAATTTGTTAGCGAGCCTGACCTGACACTGTGTTGGGATATTCATTGCATCCCTTTTATTCACTTCATTTAAGTAAGCCAATCAGCCCAGGGTGCCAGCATGCGAAAGCATCAATGTAAGCCAATTTCAGCTGAAATTGGCTTCAATGTAAGCAGCAAGAGAAACACAGAAGACCAATCAACACGTTCACTTGTACATCAGGTGTGTCTGTACTTAAGTCTATTTCCATTTGTATGTGCACAGACGGCCAAGTGGCTTTGAGGACTAACTGGATCCATGTGTACGGTAAATGTCAAGAAGCCTCCTCTGCACCAAAACATTTTGTTAATTGGGAGGAAACAGCGGTTGGGATTGCTGTGGGGAGTAGATGAGTGTGTAACCATTAAAAGACTCCCTGAGTGCTTTTTAGATGTTATGAAACACGTCGCTTTCACACTCATCAGTGACAAAAAAATTTTCCCCTTGTGTTACCGTCTTTTGTGACATATGCGAGATCATACGTCTTCCTCCTGTTCAGATTCACATCTGTGCAGTCCTGCTGTTTGGCTCTGCTCATTTGTTCTCTTGATTTAAGCAAATTAAGTTTCAGAAAAAGTAACCACAAGTAATTTTCAAACGGATAGTAACAAACGAGGGGCTCTTGAACTGTGAAGCAAAGAGAATAAATATGTTCAACACAGCTTTTGCTTTGCACTTTAAAACTCTGCTTTTTTGGCATTACTGCTTGTTGTTTCAGATTTGCACATCAGCATTAAGTACCTATTAATGCATGGATTCATTACATATCAGACCAGTTTGCAGGACCAGGCAGCTGATGTGCTACGGTCCTGCGGACGATCTTTTTGATGTTGGCCAAAGTTGTAAAAAGTCGCCTGATTTGGCGCTAGTCACTAAATAAGGTTTTTAGTCGCTATAGATGGCCAAAAGTCGCTAAATCCAGCGACAAAGTCGCTAAATTGGCAACTCTGGCCGCCGTCTGCTTCATCGACTTGGCAAATATTTATTGCGAATGTGCATGCGCGCCGGTCTGCAATTATGTCAAATGGCAATCATTATTGCTGCCAATATCAAACTCGGTGAGCTGTCTGATATTCGCGCCAGGAACCACCGATTACAGACCAGTGTTGAATAATGTGTTATATTATGTAACCCATCATACAGAATGTGCTGCACCATATCTGAAACACAAGTTTTTGAGAGTTTGGCTCTTTTTGACATTTATGAATCCATGAACATCCATACACTGATCAGCTTTTTTTCTTTTCTTTTTTTCTTTTTTAAAATTTATTTTTTTACTGAATCCATGTTGAATAAATTTTTTCTATTCAACTTGTCAACATGATTTTAATGCAGCTGAATGTGAAACTCTGTTGTCACTTCTTTACATGGATGCATCATCAGAAACACTTCTGGAATAGATTACACCACAGTTTTAACTGCACAAAATGGAAAAAAAGTAACTTTGAATCATTTGCATAATGACAGCTTACATATATCTACTGTAACAAGAGGTAGATTTTTATTGAAACTGAAATAAACCAAATAGGAAAAAGTGAAAGTTTACTGTGCTATTCATATGGCTTGGAAAATGGTATCCATTAACACGTCGTGTTCATGTGTATCTTGAATTTGAAGGAGTTGGGCTCTGAATATGTAGACCTGTGTTTGATTCTCAGTCATGCGACCAGTCTGTGTCCTTGGAAATGATTTTGCATAATCCCAGTTCACCCAGCTGTAAATGGTTACCAGCCTTAGCTGGGGAAGTAACCTGTGTCGGATTGGTGTCCCATCCAGGGGGAGTCATAGATTCTCCGCCTCAGGCTACAGACCTATATATGACTTACTTCTTCTTTTGCGGATGTACACAAAACAACAATGACAAAATATAATTTATTCATTTTCTATACCCGCTTACTCCAATTAAGGGTCACGGGGGTGCTGGAGCCTATCCCAGCAGTCATTGGGCGAAAGGTGAGGCACACTCTGGACAGGCCGCTAGTCCATCGCAGGGCCACATATAGACAGACAAACACATTCACACTCACACCTACAGTCAATTTAGAGTCACCAATCCTAACCTGCATGTCTTTGGAAGTGGGAGGAAGCCGGAGCACCCGGAGGGAACCCACGCAAACACGGAACATGCAAACTCCACACAGAAAGGACCAGGTGAAGTGAACCTGGGACCTTCTCACTGTGAGGCAGCAGTGCTAACCACTAAGCCACCATGCCGCCACAATATATCATAATAATGGGAAATTTCCAAAACTGTCCACTAGGGTTGTCATATTAACATTTGTATGTGGACAATTCGGTTTGTCCTGCCTCTGAGTGCAGGCTAATGAAAGAAATATAGAGGGCTTTTCAACCTGGTTCCACAGTGCTCATGTAAAGCAGATCTGACACTGCACATAATGGGCCAAGGTATAACCTTGAATGATTCCCCCAAACAGCTCATACTTGGCAGTGTTCTATGCTGAGTCCTCCCAAGCAGGCACACCACTCGGCAAAAGTTGGGAAAAGTCTGTTTTTTTCATGAATTCAGTGGTCTCCCAGCCACTTCGGCCTTAATCAGGCGCCTGATGGCCAAGTCTACAGTCATCGGCCTCGGTCGGACTCAGCTCGAAGAAACAACATGGTGTCACCTCCATGTGGGCTCACCACCCACAAGGAGAGAATAAAGGGTCTGCTGCGCTCTTTTATGGAAAGTGGACAGGGGCCAAAGTCCACACCAACTGACACTCGGTTATTGTACTTGTCAGGAATAATAACAAAAAAAGTATGCACTCAAATGGAAGATTTGTGCATTTCAACAGTCAAGATGAACTGTGGAAAAGAAACCAAGTAACAATAAATTATAAAATTGACTTTCCAGTACAGCATCATTGCACAATAGTGCAATGATCAATAGTGTCAAATTTAAAAATGTACTTCATTAAACATAGAAAACTTGAAACACTAAAAAGAAAAAGATGCAAGAAATATATATATAGATTTATGTTCATCCAGTCATATTATATGTGGAAACCAAGTGGCAACAGAAATCTTTGAATTGCAGGTGTACAACTGACATCATGTTACATGATTGGGAAAATGGCGGCAGTAGTTGCTGGGATTGGCCCCGCTCCCAAAAATCTCTTCTGGCTGCAACAACATGGGAGAAGCAGAAGGAGGAGGAGGAAGCAGGATGGAGGGGTGTGGAAGCAAGCGCAAGCTGTGAGTCTGAAAGAGGACAGATTCAAGTCTCTGCTGGGCAATGGCTTAAGCATACCCCGAACTCAAAACCCTGGAAACACTCGAGAAACATAATGGTGCAGAATGGAGACCAGAAGAGAGGGGAAGGAGTGACAGACTGTTAGAAATCAAGATTGTAGGATGTGCGAAATAGCATGTGGAACACCAAATCAAAATAACAGTGTTTTTTTTTTTTTTAACTTGTAGAGCCCTGGAGTGACTACTGCTTTTCTGGAGAATGGACAGGTGTAAGAGCAATGATTAGAGAGGAGATGGAAGAAAGGGAAATGATGCAGTAGAACAGATCAACATGGGTAAAAATGACAAATGTAGATCACAATCCAAAGGTGTTAGATGCAGAAATGCTAACATGGGAACTCCTTCCTGTAACAAACACAATACAGTCAGGTCCATAAGTAGTTGGATTGTGACACAATTTTTGTAATTTTGCCTCTGCACACCACCACTATCGAGTTGAAAGGAAATAATGAAGATGTGCTTGTGGTGTGCAACGCTCCATTATGAGATCCGATCTGTGTCTAGATACATAGGCTTAAGCTACGATATGATTTGGGGAAGGCATCTTTTTATTATGGACCAATTCGGTCCAGTGCAATATGATATAATCTGAGACAGTGCTTTGTTTAATGTAGATTTATTTTCCATGATAAATAAGCCAAAATTGGCATTGCTTACCTTCAAATACATATTTTATGAAAGACCAGGGAGCGTCTTCGGATTTTTACTACTGTGCTGCAGTATGTCATGTGACTAATAATCCTTAAACATTATAAGCACACCTCTTGTAGAAACCCTTAAATTGTGCTAACTGAGAAGTTATCTTAACTTTTTTGCTAGTACATTAGCAAACACTCTTCAAAACGGCTTACTTTCTAATGCACATCTCATAACACCTGTAAATGTTTCAATTTAAACGTAATGAACAGAATACAATACCATAACCAGATAAGCACTGTACAATATACTTCACTTACATTCACATAGAAATACAGCTAGTGCTAGCAAACGGGGACGGGTCATTATTCCGAAGGTCCATTGGTCCAAAGGTCCATTGGTCTGAAAATTAGGCCTTAGTTAATTCAATAGATTTTAGCACCGCAGGCCCATAGAATGATACAAAAGGATTAGGATTAGGGTTATAACCATTTTTAACAATTTTCGGACCAATGGGCCTTGGGACCAATGGACCTTGGGATCAATGGGCCTTGGGACCAATGGGCCTTGGGACCAATGGGCCTTGGGAATATTGACTAGTCACCCTAGCAAACCTTTAACAGCATTTGGCCTCTTATTGTAGGGGAAAGACATGCAGCTCATCTTGTAGCAAAGCTATAAGTTTGTTGTTGAGTTGTGGTATACCATGTAACTAATAATCTGCAAACCTTTCAATTTTGCTCACGGGAAGTTAACTTCATTTTTCGCTAGTACATTAGCAAAAACTATTCAAAACTGTTTACTTTTTATTGTACCCTCTCATAACACCTGTAAAAGTTACAATTTAAATGTAATGAACAAAATACAACACCTCAATCAGATAAACTCCATACAGCATGCTAAGACAGGTTACATTCACATGGAAATACAGCTCGCGCTAGCAAACCTTTAACAACATACCTGGCTGCTTATAGAAGGAAAGAAAATGTAGAGCTCATTTTGTAGCAAGGCTGTTTGTTGTTGTGTTGTGGTATACCATGTAACTAAAAATCCCTAAACATTACAGCTACACGCTGGGAGAAACCTTAAAATTTTGTTAAACTGTGACGTTAGCTTCTTTTTTTGCTAGTACATTAGCAAAAACTGTTCTGCTTACTTCCTATTGTGCCATCTCATAACACCTGTAAATGTTACAATTTAAACGCAATGAACAGAATACAGACATTAAGCAAATAAACACTGAAATCTTTGGTTGTCAATCATACAACAAAAAAGTCCTCGCCGTCATTTGCACTAGTCATTACAAGCACATTTGCTTTCTTCCTACCGCACACATAAAGGTATGGATTATGAGTGAATTTTAAAGGAAGAATGAATTATTTAAGAAAGCATGGGGGGTTATGGGGACAACAAAACCACTGCGGGTGGTAACTCGGAGCAACAGAGGACCGGGACCGGCTTGTGTTAACTGAGATTATTCTTCGTGGCTGAAATACAGTGCAGAAATTCCACTGTCTCCAGCTTTCATGTTGAGGATGAAAATGAGATGTGTTGAACCACGACGTGCCATGTTAACAGGGTGATAAACAAACAGGACGCCGCATGAATACCAATTATGGCCTAATCGCCAAACACGCATCGTTGGAAAGGTTTAGAGTAACAAAAACCGCTGCTTGGCTCCATTCTCTCCTCATCACAGTTCATCATAAAACACAGTTTATACACTGCAGAGATTCGACACCATTCTGGCACCATGATGAGCGCTTAATGCGGAATTTTTGCAAATACAATTCCCCATGCAATTCACTGTTACTGTAGCGAGACAATAAGATGTGTGCTTTTCCTAATTTGAGATGGGAGATGAAGGAGTACTCTTCTCTCTCTAAGGAGGACATGTTTGAATTGTTGAATTTGGGCTGTGTAATTCTTTGACTTTGTGAAAATCCTTGTTATACTGACATGATCCCTAAGCACTTTTTCCAATTCACAATATCACAATAACGCCGAGAAATTCTGTGTGGCTATGTGGGAGCTGTTTTAATCCGACACCATTTCCAGCCAGAATTGTAATAGGGGTCACACACCTTTATCTAAAGTCTCTGGAACATCGGTATATTCTGCAGGCAGCATTTAACGTTTTATGTTTTTGTATATGTCTGAAAAATGAAACCAATTAAGTCTATTGGTATTTATCACAGATTATTCTGTCTATAAAATTAAATTAAAAAACTAAAGTGATTTCCACTTATTGTAATTTATGAGCAGGTGGCTCTGTGGGATAGGAGCGGGCTGCCAAAGTATAGTCCGGGGTTCGAGTCTAGACTTCTACCCATCTGTGTCCTTGGACAATACATTTGTCTGAATTTTCCAAGTCCACCCAGCTGTAAATGGGTACCAGCCTTGTCTGGGTAAGTAATCTGCAATGGCCTGGCATCCCGTCCAGGGGGAGTTGCAGACTCATTCGCTTCATGCACAAAAATAAATAACTTTATCTATGTATAGTTTTTAAATATATATATATATTTTTTAATTTAATATTAACTTATTAGGTCTGGATATATGTGAGTCAATGTGTGGTGTTATGTCTGTTTTGAAGCTGTTGTGACACTGTAATTTCCTGTTAAAGGATTAATAAAAGGATCTATCTATCTATCTATCTATCTATCTACCTTCTGGCAAATTCTAGCTGCAATTTACATCTTTTTAAGAAAATCCCCCTTGTTCCCCTCCATCAATGAGTTGCGTAACAGACAAAAGTTGCACTATTTTCTCCAGTCACAGCCACAGACGTCTCCTTGAGAGTTGTC
>OMMV01229027.1:0-12037 GCA_900302635.1 Chatrabus melanurus | reverse complement strand
GTTGGCTATAAGTGGTTGTTACATAATGGGACTACAAAGCAAATGGTGTATCTCCTATATGAATGCTCATGTGTGTTTTGAGATGACTCTTTTGTCTAAATCTTTTACCACAGTAACAACAGCCAAAGGGTTTCTTTTCTGTATGAATGCTCAGGTGTGTGTTCAGAACACTTGTTTGTCTAAATGTTTTACCACAATAAGAACAACCAAATGGCTTCTGTCCTGTATGAATACTCATGTGTGTTTTCAGATTACTCTTGTGTCTAAAACTTGTACCACATTCAGAACAGCTAAATGGTTTATCTATTGTATGACTTCTCATGTGACTTCTCAAATTACGCCTTTCTGTAAATCTTTTACCACAATCAGGACAGCCAAATGGTTTCTCTCCTGTATGAATGGCCATGTGTGTTTTCAGAATACATTTTTCTCTAAATTTTTTACCACAATCAGAACAGCTAAATGGTTTCTCTCCTGTGTGAATTCTCATGTGTCTGTTTAGAATTCCCTTTTCTGTAAATCTTTTACCACACTCGGTACAACAAAATGGTTTTTCTTCTGTGTGAATTCTCATGTGTCTTTTCAAACTACGCTTGTCTGTATATCTTTTTCCACACTCCAAACAGCCAAAAGGTTTCTCTTCTGTATGACTACTCATGTGTTTGTTCAGATGGACTACTTGTCTCCGCCTTCTTCCACATTCAAGGCAGGTTAGTGGTTTCTCACTTGCTTGTGTTGTCTCGTTTTGTCTGAAAACTTTTGGGTGACAAACTGTTTTTTGGCATTCAGAGCAGTTCAGCTGTTTCTTAGCAATGTCACATGTGTTATCACTGACAGACACATGACTGGTTTTGAGACAGTTTAAGTCTGAGTGAGGTTCCTTGGACTGCTTCCATTCATAACTGTCATCAGTTTCAGTTTCAGAACAGTCTGAACTCCTGCCATCAGTATCTGGTTGTAAATGACTATATGGATCTGAGTTGCTGGCTGGTTGTGGTCCTCCATAGGCCCCTATATCAGCTTCTATTTTCAGTGTGAGGTGTTCAGTTGTGCTGCTGGCTACAGGCTCTGCCTCTGTGTGGTCATCGGTTTGGCTTTGATAAAGCTGTGATGACTGCGGTTTTTCCTCATCATTTTGAATCTTCACAGGGACAACAGTGAAAGGGAGCTTGGTGAACTCAGCCTGCTCCAGCTGCTGAAACTGGTTTTCCTCCCAACTTGTCCACAGTTTCTCTTGTTCTTCTTTAATATTTGGGGGCTTTGAGTCGTCCTGGTCCAGACTCGGATTCCACTCTTGCTTCTCAGGGAGAATGTCTTCTTTACTCACTGACAGCTGTAGCATGTCTGTAAGGAAGTAATTAAACTATCATTAAAATTAAGAATGACATTTATTAAAATAAAGATAAAGCAGCAAAGTGGTTAGCATGACCTGAACACAGCACATCATTGCACTAATAGAATTGATGCTGTGGAAATTTAGATCAGGAGTGCGTGTTCAGTTTTACAAAGCTGGACAGACAATACATTTTCACACATCACATACAATAGGTTGTACCACTACAGGTGAAAAGCACTTGAAACATAATCAGAGGAACAAGCTTCACTCAGGGTACACCACTGTCCTGAATTATATAGTTTTTATGTTAAAAAAAAAAAAATTGATGCCTGCTCTCATATGAAGAAAGTTTGTAACGAAAAATCAATATTGGGGTTGTGTGGTCACATTTGTGTTCTTGGTTAAATCCTGTCCAAAAACATATTAAACTATTTGAAGATTTAATACTAGGAGGGATGCACGATTATATCGGGAAAACATCGGTATCGGCCAATAAGCTTAAGAAGTTAATTATCGCCATCTGCAGATGTGATAATTTGCGTTGATAAAACTGTCTGATAAAGTGACACATTCAGAATGAAGCATGTGTGCTTGTCCCTTTAAGAGCGGGTGTGACGTCAGCGGTTTGTCATCACTTTCAAGACACGTGACTCAACAACCTGCATCATGATTGGTTGGGGAATAGGGATGTCACGGTAAACCGATTTCACTATTAACCGCAGTTTGAAACTTCACGGTTAATTAATCACAACTTGCAGCACGGAACGAAATTAAAGTTACACCAGCACCACACTTCTGCACTCCACGCCTATGCTGGAACATGAGGCTGCTCGGCAACATTCAGAACCATGGCAGAGGCAGAAGAACGAGCCCCCGGCTTGTTATATCCTCCCAAAAAACAGTTCAAGTCCCCCGTATGGGAGTACTCTTAGTTTTAAAAATAAAGAATGTGTTTTTGTACTATAAGAAACTTGCACATCTCGGCTCACGCGGTGCATTGTGGGTTTTTGGCTACAATGCAACAGCTCAAAATAGAGGAAAGCAGTATCGATTATTGTGATTTAGATCAGTTTAAACTTTGGAAAGTTGACGACTTAAAGCATTTTTGCAGTCGTGGACTGCCTGTGACACCCAGGACTATGTCCAGCAGTAAAGAACTGATTGCTCTTGCATACGCCATATCGGTCCAGAATCTACTGTGTGTTTTGACAGAGGAGGAGGACAGAGAAGTTGTAAAAAACGACTACATGTCCTTGCTAAAGGTTGGAAGCAAATCGCCAAACCTTTGAAGACAACAGAATGATGGCTGGAAAAAGCCCAGGGACTAAAACTGTGGCCGCCGTGCATGTTAGCCAAATATTTGCTAAACAGGGATGAGAAATCACTTCTCCATCGGCTTCGTAACGACTACAAGGAAGTTGAAATGGAAGCTCATTTTTTAAAACATAAACCTCATGAACTTATGCTGTGACAAACTGAAGCTGGGCGATATTACAGTGATGAAAAAAAATATTAAATGTATTCTACATAACTACAGAATAATTTGTCATGGCTTCAAAAATACTGACAAACTAAATATCTAAGAAACTTACATTTTTGTTCATCTTTTACGTCCATATGGCTTTTTCTTCTCAGTAGGAAATGCAATCAAAACAAACGGAGGTTAAATCCACATTTATTCTCCTTGTTTTTTGACAATCATGTATTTTCTCCACCATCATTTTAGCTGATAGCTGCCGCTAATGCAGTCATATATAACACAGTGTGCACCAGTCATTGTTATACATCTCTTAAGGCCTTTAATCACTGAAAAAGATTTAAAGTGAAGCGCCTTGGGGCGACTATGTTGTGATTTGGCGCTATATAAATAAAATAAATTGAATTGAAATTGAAAGTTCACGGTCCGCTGCCGGTACACCTATACAAATTTCACTGGAGCTGTGGTTTGTGTGGTAGCCAAAGTAGTTTGCTTGGAAAGTCTCGTGCAGATGCGTTGCGCAAATCGCTTATTTTGAAATTAATTCACACAAAATAAGCGCGATAATCGTGAAACTGCGATAATTCCTCAGACTATAATCGTACTGCCAAAATCTATAATCGTGACATCCCTATTGGGGAAGCCAAAATGGATTATGGAAAATGAGCTTTGTTTGGGGGCTTTAGCCTGGTTTAGCCCACAGAAAAGTTTTTTAGGTCATTTTTTAGAAGACGCTGACATAATGCAAGAAATACTGGAAGCACAGCCAGGCCCATTAGCATGTGGTGAGTACATGCGTGTGTGTGCCTGCGTACACGCACCCACACAGCGTTGCTTCTTTTGTCAGAGAGATCAAGAATTTAAAAATTTTGATAGTGAAATGCGGAGACAATCATGGCAGTGGTTAAAGTTCAAGCTAAGGATTAGAGATATTTTGTGCAGTGGAAAGCTGTCTGTCACAGTGCTGTTTGTTATATATACAGTAGTACAAATACACAGGAATGGCACGGATGTACCTATAGTGCAATACAAACAATTCATGGCAAAAACTCTGGAAAAACTGAGCGCTTGGCTGTAAAAAGTAGCTAATAGACTTATTCACTCGTTTCTCTATCAAAGGAGCCTAAAAGCATGCCTAGAAACTAGGGCTGGACGGTATGGCCTAAAATTCATATTACGGTATAATTTGAAGCATATTGCGGTAACGGTATATATTGCGATGTATTCTTCGGTATATAAATTTCAATTTAACTGTTTCTGAATGGGTAACATACTTCCATTGCAAATGCGTTGCAGTAGGAAGTTGTATTCTTAACTGTTAAGAAATTTCAAATAGTGTAGAATGCCATTTTAAGAACGTTTATGGGTTAAAAATGCAATTCTAGAAAAAAAAAAAAAATGCAAAACCTTTCAAGTACCTTCCAAGTAGTGTAACAGTAGATTTCTTTCTCCACAACAATGTAATGTTAAAAATGCAAAAAAAAAACAACCCCAAAACCAATTTTGTTTAATCAAAATATTTTTAAAAATGTCCAAAGTTCTTTGGCAACAACAAGAAAACAACATGCTTTCACAAAGTGAAACAAAAAATACTGACATAAAATGTATGCTGGACAGTTATTGGCACCCTTTGAAGAATTCACCGTAAATCATCACTTTGACAGCCAGTTTTCTTTAGACAAGTCAGGGGATGGATACATGGACATTTCCAAGTCACTGAATATGTCTCGGACTTAAACAGCATGGTACTGCATGGTAAACCTATTTGGAGGAGGCAGTTCTCTAAAACTGAGTGACCGTGCAAGAAGAGGACTAGTGAGGAACGCTTCCAAGACATGCATGACAACTCTGAAGAAGTTATAGGTGTCTGTGGCTGTAACTGGAGAAACTGTGCACAGTGTAACTTTTAACTGTCTTTGTGATTTTATTGTGCAGTGTCCTTGAGTGTTGTGAAAGGTGCCTCCAAATAAAATGTGTTATTATCTGTTACATAACCAGTTATAGAGCTTCATGGTGGACTGGCACAGACAAGGATTTTCTTAAAAATAAGATGTGAAATTTCAGCTACAGTTTGCCAGAAGGCACACGGGAGATACAAGCCTAGATTTGATCAGTTTTGTTGTACGAAAAGCCTTCTCTTCTCCACTCGACTATGAGGGGTGATGCAACAGACAAAAGTTTCACGATGTACAATTTCTCCACTCACAGCCATAGAAGCCTGTAACGTCTTCAGAGTTATCATGGGTGTCTTGTGGTTTCCCTCACAGTCACTCAATTTTTGAGAACTGCCTCCTCCAGACAGATTGACTATTCAATGCCATACTGTTTGCATTCCTTAGTCCAAGGCATATTCAGTGACTTGGAAACGCTCATGTATCCATCCCCCGACTTGTCTAATGAAAATTGGCTGTAATAGTGATGATTTACTGTAAATTCATCAAAGCGTGCCAATAACTGTGTCCAACATACATTTTATGTCAGTATTTTTTTGTTTCATGTTATGAAAGCATTTTGGTTTCCTGTTGTTGCCCAATAACTTGACATTTTAAAAATAGTTTGATTAAAAAAAATTGGGGATTTTTTGTATTTATTTCTGACCATATTTTAAAATGAATACATAAAATATAGGGGTGCCAGTAATTCTGACCATGACTGTAGGATTATGGCCAGCAAAAATAACTGACATGGACAGGGAGACTTTTGTTAGGAAGTATTTATTTTAGGTTATTAGATCATTTTACCATTAAAATCACATTTAAACTAGGGCTGCACAACAATTAATCGCATAGCAATCATAACTGCGATATTGGCCTGTTAAGGTGCAATTTAAAATAATTAAACCACCTTCGCGCACTGCACCGAGTGTGTGCTGCGCTGTGGTCTGTGTGCACAAAACTATTAAAATGCAGATTTTTTTTTCCCCCCCTCCATGGGATGCTGTGGACTTTATACATGTTTGGTGAAGAATAGTAAATGTTTCAGTGCAGAGTTTACTGAGGCTGAGTCCACACTACTCTGTTTTCGTTGGGAGCGGCAGCTCGAAACGAATACGGCACATGACCGTATTTGAAAATATCTGTCTACACAGAGCCGTATTCATTTCTTCTTCCGCGTTTGGAGTGCGGTGCTCAGTCTCTAACCGTCTGCAGCTGCTTGTATCTGCATCAAACAGCCATAATGCGCAAATACACAAGTTTAGGTCTGTGGTTATAAAATTCGTTGTTAGATGAATCGAAAAAAATAATCACTAGATTAATCGTTTAAAAAAAAAAAAATCATTTGAGACAGCCCTAGCCAAAACTGATAGATATGCAGCAGTTTTCCTGTGGAAACGGAGCAGTGTGGACAAGGCCTGAATTTTCTGCCTCCCCATTTGCTGCCACGTGAGTTAAATGCCTGTAGATCCTTTTCTTGTAAATACAATGGGTTATAAACTTATTTTCACATGAATACATAACTTAAGTTTCCATGGAAATATTATCTTAAAGGTGATTCTTGTGTGAACAGCACACTTTTATGTTTAATGCTTGTTTAAGCACTGGAGCACCTTAACAAGCTTCAGTGCAAACGATTGTTCAACATTTAAAACTGTGTGAAAAACTGTGATTCAGGAAGTTTTTCATCCAGGTTTTAACTTTCAAGGAGCAGATTTCAAAAATATTAGTTCCGGTTAAACTCTTGTTCAAATAAGACAATTATTAAAGGGGTCATATTGTGCAAAGTCAGTTTTTCTACATTTTATGTTTTCATGTGTTTGGGGTTTAATGTTAATATCTCAAAGGTCCCACAATTCTATGAGTGTTTTCAGACATACTCCTGCTATAACCATCACTTAGGACTGAAACAGCTTGTTTGAGACCTCTGTGACACATGTAACAGAAATATTCCCGAAAGCCTTTGTCAACCCCCCCCCAACACACACACGCAGGCCCAGAATCACTATGACAACTGCTACGCATCACACACGCTTTGTACTTTGAGTAGCTTTAAAATGTACATTAATCATTTAGGAATTCCTAAATGATTGTGACATTTTTGTTAAACCCCTTGAATTAAGGCTGAAAGTCAATACTACAAGAACATCTGGATCATTTCATTTCAACTCCATTGTGGTGGTGTACAGAGGCAAAATTACAAAAACCAGAACACTGTATAAATACTTATGGACCTGACTGTTAAATTACAAAAACCATACATTTATCATATTGCAATCACAAACTGCAATATTTTCCACAATAATCACAATATGACTTTCTTCAAATCATGCAGCCTGAATTTAAACTGTAAAAGATGGCCTTGAGCACATTTCTTTTATAGGGACTGTTGCATGCATGTCTGCACACTGTTATCCCTTGCAGTGCCCCTGAGCTCATGTATCTAGATACATACTGAATCATCTTTTTAAGGGAGAGATGCAGACCCCTTGTACTAACAAAAACGGTGTGAACAGGCAATTTCTATTTTCATATTTTATCATGTATTACAATTAAATGGCAAAGAAAACAGCTGACATGGTACATTATGATGCAGAGTTGACGGGGTAAATTTTGATGCAGAGTTACACTGAAATTAAAAGTGTGAGTGGGGAAATGCAGCTACATGTTCATACGGGTGAAACAAAATTTTTTTCTCCAACAGAAAAATACCTTTAGATGCAAGGGAGCAAAGCGATTTTTGTAAAAATTACCTTAAAATGGTGCAATCTGGTGAATTCTGAGATGTAACTGCTAACTTTTTTGTATGGTACTAAAGTCCTTTTCTGGCAGTTCAAATTAGTATTCTTTTATGAAGACACAAATATTAACATAATATTACATGATGAGTGTATGCCACAATTATTAAAGAAATGATTCCTAATTCCAGGTCACACAGACACTGCCAACAATGAAATATCAATTTCAGTGCAATGAATTCTTTTTCTCTATACACCCATCGTATGTCCAACACTGTCAATTGTACAAGATTGTAAATTGAAGTTTTCATAAAAATCATGAACAAGATTGGTGACAAGGGGCAGTGCTGGTGTGATTCCTGAGTTTCATGGACAGGATTTCAAGGCGCAGTCAGGGATAGGAGGGTGTCCAGTTTAGTGACCTCAGAATTACATCTCTGCGTTTTGCGGATGAGGTGTTCTGTTAGCTTCATCAGACAGTGACCTCCGATGTGCACTTGACGTTTGAGGCAGAGTGTGAAGTGATTGGGATTAGGATCAGCACCTCGAAATCTGAGGCCATGGTTCTCTGTTGAAAAAGGATGGAGTGTCATCTCTTTGTCATGGGACAGTTATTGCCCCGAGTGGAAGAGTTCAAGTATCTCAGGGTCTTGTTCACGAGTGGGGGTAAGAAGGAGCGTGAGATTGACAGACTGATTGGTGCTGTGTCTGAGGTCCTGCAGATGCTGTACCAGACTGTCATGGTGTAGAAAGAGTTGAGCCAGAAGGCGAGGCTCTCGATTTAACAGTCAATTTACACACCTGTGGTCATGAGCTTTGGCTAATGACCGAAAGAACATGGTCACGGTGGAAATGAGGTTCTTCCTTCTCGTATCTGGGCTTAAACTCAGGGAGAGGGTGAGAAGCTCAAATATCTGGGAGGGACTGAGTAGAGGGCATCCGGTGAGGATGCCCCAGAGTCCTCTCCCTAGTGAAGTCTTCCAGGCAAGTCCAAGTGGGAGGAGGCCCCGGGGAAGACCTGAGACACACTGGAGAGATTAAATTTCCCAGCTGGCTTGGGAACATCTTGGAATACCCCAGGAGGATTTAGAGGACTTGGCCGATGATAGTGAAGTGTGGACTGAGCTGCTTGGGCTGCGGCCACTGCAACCCGGACCTCGATAAGTGGCAGAAAACAAACGAATGAATATTTAAACACTGGACACCTTGTTTTTATTCATATCAGGACCATGGGCAAAAGTTTCTCATTTTCATTGATCTTCAAGTTCTTTTTAAAAATCGAAAGCAAAGTGATTTGTCTTGCATTTTTTTTTCTTTGCTGACCTGAAAAATGACCCGATCCATGGCTAAAAACCATGATCTGATCCGAACCATGGGTTTTGTGATCCATTACACCCCCAGTGTGGACTATGGGCACTGTCGTGCAGTACAACGGGCAGCAACTGCTTTGTCACTTACCTGAGGTGTTAGTTGATTTTTTTATTTCAATGTTGGCCTGGACCCTACGTTTGTGTCTCTGTAGCTTTGTTTGGCAGCTGACTAACTGCCCCACCTGGAAACAGCAGTAATAATAATATTAATAATATTAGTAACAACATCTAGAGAATATATGTTGGCAGACAAAACACCGTATGATGACGAGGCAAAGTGGCAGTACACGATCAAGGCATTTACAAGCAGCTAATGATCCACATAATTTAAAAAAAAGAAAAGAAAAAACACAAGCCTGACAACAATAATAAATCAAAAACTTTGCATTTCCCTCATGCCAAAGAGAGCCGGCATGTCAAATAGTGTTTTCAGTATAAAAAGAAATGTGGATATTACACTGCAAGGTGAAAGGACATTCAACAGAAACTTGAGGTGAGCGTATAAGAGGCCATACGGGAAAAATACCTGTGGTAGCTCCTTTGTCAAACAGTCACCAGCTGCACTTTCAGGCTCTGCAGCAGATTCAGTGAGCAGATTCTGAGCATACTCCACTTCAGTCTCTTCTAGGGGCTAAAATGAAATTGAAAAGGTGTCATGTATGAAATATTATCAAATTAAAAACCTGTTCAATAAATTATGTTGTCTGTGGAAATCATTGGCACCAATTTATGTCCAATGACACTTTTCCACCGGACAGTACCAGCTCAACTCGACTCTCTTTTGGCACCAAGTGCTTCCTTTTCCAATGCCGATTGTAGTACCCCTAACTCGTCATGAAACTGCCGTGACATCATCTTCAACATGACACGCAAAAGAATTGTGTGACACACAAACAATGGAGGACATTGAAGGTATGCATTATCGTACAGTACAGACAGCACTACTTACCTAACGATATTTTATAAATGGAGGGTTTGTTCTGGACATTTTTTGTCTCCCGTCTAACACAATGATGACGCAGTGATAGTGACGATTCTCTATGGCCAATCAGTAATGTACAGTATTTTGACATCGCCTTTGGATATCACCTCAGCTCACTTGGAACAGTGACGGAGGTGATACCAAAAACAGGATCAGGTATTTGGTACAAGGTTTTGCCAACGGAACCCTGAAAAAGATGAAATGAGTTGACCAGATACCATGCATTGGAAAAGCCCCATAAGGCCCCTATGGTCACAATGGATGCATAACAGGGCTGTGGGAAGGGCACGAGGTGATATGGAGCAGGTCCATGCGCACGTTCCTTGGCCATCCATTGTAGCATTGGGAATTCAGGCTCCTTGAAAAGACCCGGATCATGTTCCAGCCATTTCTTTGAGCAGTTCGAATGAACGGCTCATCGTTCTTTTTTTTCTTGCTCAAACATGCCTGATATTTCTGTGTTTTTCCTGTTTCAAAGAGGCCATAGCTGAGTTACGTACATGCACATGTACAGAGCAGAGCCCGTTTGCATGTTTGTGGAGGGTCCATCACAGATTAAAACCAGTCAGCCTGGACAGCGAGTGGATTTTAAAGCCCTCCTGCATCATCAGTCTACAGATTTACAACACATTCCACTCAGGTGCAGCACCTCTTGGTGTCCCCACATTCCTACAAAAGTTATTTCAGTGATGCTCACTACCTCTCCCGCCCTCCCACTGTCTCTCCATCTCTCTCAGAGCAGCCTCTTGTGCTCACATAACAGGCGCTGGATCGGATTTAAGCTGGGCAGTGAAATTTTGGCACACTGATAAGACACATGGCTCCCGAGTAGGACTTGGATCACTTCGTTCATAAGAAAAAGCCGTTGAAAAGAGTCAGATCATTCACAAACGGCACAACATTAATCCAGTCGTCACTACTCTTGCCTCACAGCAAGGTCAGGGGTTCGATTCCACCAATGCATGATTGCATGTTCTCCACGTGTCTGCATGGGTTTCCTGTCCTTTCCTTGTGTCTGTAATACGGTGGCTAGCCAGGATATCCTGAATAAAGATATTCAATGGTGATTATGCTCACCTCCAGATTCCCCCTGGATGGGACGCCAGCCTGATGCAGGTTACTTCCCCACGTACCCATTTACAGCAGGGGGGGCCTGCACAATTCAGTTAAAGTGTCTTCAAAGGACACAATCATGTAGCGTGAGCGGGAATCGACCCCAAGTCGACATATTGGTAGCCCAGCTCCTAATCCCACTGAGCTACCTGCATAAAGGGGAAAGCAGCCCCGTAGAAGCATGTTTATCATTGAATCTGTAGTAACTAGATCCTGGATTACTCGCACACTCACTTTTTCTCTGCCTCTTTACAAACGCAGCTTCCACAAGATTTTCTTCATAGCAGGCTACTAATGAACTCAATGTGTTTTAAATACAATATATTCATTATACAATATATTTATCATGAATAAATCCAATGTGTATCACTTTCATATGAACCAGTTTAACTGATAAATATGCCTTAAATTAAGCATACTAGCTTAGGTTAGAAGTGCAATTTAAACGGATGAAAATCTTATGTGCAATTAAAATGGGTCAATTTTATAATAAGGCCTAAATATTTGTTTCGGTGCATATTAGTAAGTAACATAACAGTGTTAAGGAAACGTGTTGTGTCCCATTCCGATTTATACCATTTTGAACCCTTGCAGCCTCGTTCACACAGTCACTTTCCAGGTGACGTCATTTTATGTTGTGTTCCATTTACCTCAGAAGTCTTAAATTGTGTGCCATTTGACACACAGCACCGCAAGTTGGAAAATAAGCTGGACGGCACCAAGATTTTGGAGTATAGAGTGCGACAAATAATATGCAGTCCACCAAAGAGACCTCATGGAAGAGGACAGATGCGCAGAAGTTTCAGTGTTTTAATTTACTTCTGGGTTTGGAGTGCGGTGTAGCCAGTCATTGTTGTTTGCAACATTTACTGGGTTAGCCAATATTAGTGGCACCAGTTGATAAACAACACATTTCATGCATAAAGAGGCCACAGCAAAATGTCCACAGACAGCAGTAGGACAGCACTGTGTGCATGATTTATTAAATTGGACACAAAAGACAGAAGTGCTAAAAAAAAGTAACAACTACAGCTTTCACTGCTGTTGCTGCTAGGAGCAGCCATCTTGGATTGTGAACTCGGGGTAT
>OMMV01229022.1:0-13207 GCA_900302635.1 Chatrabus melanurus | reverse complement strand
TCACACTAGAAAATCAAAAAAAGGGCCCTTGGGCAAGGTCCTTAATCCCTAAATTGCTCCCGGTGTGCAATTGAGCGCCTTGCATGGCAGCACGCTGACATCAGTGTGTGGGTGAATGTGAGGCATCATTGTACAGTACCTTGAGCTTCTGCTTCAGATGAAGTGCTACAAAATTGCAGTCCATTTACCACATGACTTAAGTAGGAAGATCATTGGAGAGATGAAATGGAAAGTCTCCGTATGGTTTGTACAAAGTTGTCATGTAAGTGAACTTGCTGTGTTCACAGGTTTGCCTCATGCCATGTGTTATTTTGCAATAGCACCAATACTAAATCTTTGATAATACAAAATAAGGAAGGACAAATTAGGAGTGAATCCAATTCTGGCAGTGTTCCATTTATGAGTATGCGAGGAAGACAAAGACAAAACACTGTGACCACAAACCAGAAGAGAGAAAAAATGCACCCAAGAGATAGGAGCCAAGAGAAGAATCTCTAAGGGTTGGAGCTATTCTGCAGACTTGCGTTTGATGCTCCAGTGCCATTATGTTAATAAAAAAACTGTGGGTGGTATGTCTCAGTGGAGCTTCCTGATACCAGGAAAAGCCTATTACCACAGTCTGTCTCCTCCATGTGCTCTCTTGTTCTTGGTCTTCTCTACCTTGCTTTCACAATCTTTTTTAAATCTGAGACTCTTCTACCACTGAGGTCTGTTCTTTATCTGCAACCCTAAATCAGAAAAAGTTGGGACGATATGGAAACAAAAAGCAGTTATCCTTACATTTACTTTGACTTTTATTTCATTCCAGACAGTATTAACCCAAGATATTTCATGTGTTTTCTGGTCAACTTCATTTCATTTGTAAATATACATACATTCCTGCATTTAAGGCCTGCAACACATTCCAAAAAAAAAATTGGGATGGGAGGGGGCTATTTTTTCTAAATATAAGAATTAAAGAATTAAAACATCACTTTTACAGCCAGTTTTCTTGAGATAGGGGATGGATACATGAACATTTCCAAGTCACTAAATACGTCTTGGGCAGCACGGTGGTTTAGTAGTTAGCACTGTTGCCTCACAGCTAGAAAGTTCCAGGTTCGCTTCCGACCTGGTCCTTTCTGTGTGGAGTTTGCATGCTCCCTCCATGTTTCCGTGGGTTCCCTCTGGGTTCTCCGGCTTCCTCCCACTTCCAAAGATATGCAGGTTAGGTGAAATTGAAGTTGTATAACTGGTGATGCAACAGACAATAGTTGCACAATGCATAGTTTCTCCAACTGCAACCACAGAAGTCTATAACTCATTCAGAGTTGTATAAGTGTCTTGGTGGCTTCCCTCACTCGTCTCCTTCCAGCACGCTCACTCAATTTTTGAGAACTGCCTGCTTGACACAGGTTTACCATAGAGTACCATACTGTTTGTATTTCTTAATGATTGATGTAAATGAAGTCCAAGACATATTCAGCGACTTGGAAATGTTCATGTGTCCATCCCCTGACTTGTCTCAAGAAAACTGGCTGTAAAAGCGGTGATTTGCTTGTGTTATATTCAAGGGTGCAATTATTTATTGAACCCATCATTTTGGCTTTTATATTCTTATTTCATTTGTGTCATGTTGTTGAGATTAGTTTTCACTGTGATCATTTTAGAAATTTTTATAGACAGAAGCCCGATTTTTTTAAAATTTGATGTCATTATATAACTCAGATGTGTAAAAGCTCAAGGTTTCAAATACTTTTTTTTGCCACTGTATGTTTGCAATATATTTCAAGAATGCCTAATCTGATTTTCATCAAACCTGGCAGGTGCATTGAGTCTGTAGATGGGAATAAGTGATTTGACTTTGGTTAGGATCAGTCAACATTCAAAATGAAAGGTCCAATTTCTGGCCCGATGTCAATATATAGGAAAATGGCTCATTTTACAGATGCAAGTTCAGATAATTTATTGCAAGTGAACTTGACTGTTTTAGGCACAATCTTACCTAGACATTGGGCCAGTGCAGATGAATGTATTTGCAAACGTTGGTTTGCCGCTAGCCGCCGCTGGGCTCCGCTGTCCTCCACTGAAGAACGTCAACCACATCCAAAAATTTTCAACATGTTTAAAATTCCTTGGCATTTGCTGATGCACCTCTGGCTACGTTGGAGACCGTGAGAGAAAGTTAATTGCCGCTACAACCAAGTTCCCTCCGCTAGCCTCCGCTAGCCTAAATTACTGGTGTGATCGTCTACGCTGGCTAACGTTTGGGTGCTGCTTCGCCCTGCCTGCTCAGAATCACTGACAGTTGTGTGTCGAACCCCTCTCCCGCACGTTGCCACGTTGGCAAAAGTCCTGCTTGTTCTAATGGAGCGCTGGGTAACGCCTGTCTCCGGTAGGACCATGTTGTGGAACGCCGTTCTGCATTTGAGGTTCACTACCAAACTCCGGTAACGTGATTCTTGCTGACGTTTGGCCACTTTACTCAACCTTTCCCTGCGTTCACCAAACTCTGGCGTAAACGTTATCGTGAGATTGCACCGTTGTTTTCTCTGCATGCCTGATACTGTGAAATATGGGCATGGTATCGCTATGCTCTCTGAGCATTTTTGATCTAGTTTTGTCTTTACTGTTTCCACACAATGTACTCACACTTTCATATCTATGACATATTTAAAGTTAATTTTGCTTCTTTTTCCACCTTTTTTCTTTTAAATTGCTTTTTGGTGTAAACAGGCGTGCTCACTGGCATCTTTGACAAATACCAGGCAGATGTGATTTATTTATGTGTGCTTGATATTTGTGTGTTTGCATACAAAATTGCAGAAGTGAAGGTGAATGGAATGCTTAAAGCACACTGTGAGGGCTAATGGAGAAAATGCAGACATCTCTCATTTGCCTGCATACTTGGTTCGTTGTTTCTTTCCTTCGGGGGATTTTTCTGTTCACACACGTTAATTGAACAGCAACAGCAGCTGAGACACGGTGATGTTACATGTCCTTGTCATACTCTACTTGGCTGTAAAATCACACTGAGTGGACAGAAGGGAGCAGAAAATCAGAAATCCTAATTCCTGTCACGTCTGAGGTGGCTGCTCTCATGGCAAGCAGTCTGTGTCTAGTGCCTTATTAAAAACGGAGAGCTGAGATTGGCTTCTCCAGCTGCTGTGCAGGAGGGAGAGGGCAACACACACACACACAGACACACACACGCGCACACATGCATTCATTATGTGTCAAATAAGGAATTCCCTGTAAGGAATCAAAATCACGACGGTAACATGTGGAAGCAAATAATGTAACAGAATCAGGACAAAAGAAATAACAACAGGACAATAGAAGACTGGAAGATACTAATCTTCTCACGTCCACCGAGAAGGTTATGTTTCAACAATTATCCGTTATGAGGATTACTCAAGTTTTCAGCGAATGAAGCCTTGGTGGAATAATCAGTCTTATCATGAGGAAGAATCTGCATGAATTTGAGTGTTGATCAGGATCCAGATGTGGATTCTGGATCATTTTATCTAACATAGTGAGATGGGGCAATGGCAGGTCTTGGAAGCGGCATTAGCGGCTCAATCTATTCTTAGTGAAATATTATGTATGTTAGTGATTAATTATTTAGTCTAACAAATGTCAGAATGTACCGATCATTTCCCAGATTCTAAAGTGAGGTATTCAAATTGCTTTTTATCTGACCAACAATCAAAAACAGAAGAAGTTTCAAATTACAATGATATCTAACAGTGGTCTCAAAGTGCCGGCCCAGGGGCCAAATAAATCCCACCAGGCTGTAGTTTTTTGGCCCACAGTATGACATTGCAGTTGCCACTAAATATGGCCTGCCAGGTAATTTCTGTCTGTAAGTGAAGAAGCGGGCTTTTTATACAAGGCATGATGATAATACATTGTCATCATTTTTTGGGCAGCCAATGAGAGAGCGGAGACAATTGTTGATTGAAAAGCAGCACTGAAGTGACAAGGATGCCATAATAAATAGGAGAAGGTCTGTCAGTGAACAAGGTTGAAAATTAAGAATAAATTAAACATTGAAATTTTATTTATTTATTTTCAACTTCGGTTGACATTTCAACTCCGGAAATTAACAAATACAATTACTTTAGAATAATTTAAGACAGTACAAGTTATGATCTCTGCTAAGGAGGTAATGTTGTCACCCATGTCTTTTTTTCACCCGGGTTACTTGAAAATTGAAATGAAAGATGAAAGTTGGTAGAGGGGCAGGACATGGACTACATTAAATTTTGTTTCAGATTTGGAGCTCAGTGAGGATGGGGATTTTTTGGTTTGTTTGTGGACCCCCCACAATTTCCCAAGAAATAATGCATGGACTTCAATTCAAAAAAAAAAAAAAAAGTGACATAAGTATGGTTGAAGCGTTGAAATGTGGGCTGGGGTTATATGTTTGTAGGAACCGCTGCTCCCTTGGTTAAGTAAGTCCTATATATGCCCTGAGGCCCATTGGTGCCAGTGCTTATCTCCGGATTCTGTAGCATGAAGCAGATGGGAGTCTACAGCTCCCCCTGGACAGGACACCAGTCCGACGCAGGTTACTTCCCCAGCCAAGGCTGGTACCCATTTACAGCTGGGTGGACTGAGACAATGCAGATTATGTGTCTTGTCCGAGGACACAGACAGGTAGCATGAGCGGGATTCAAACCCAGGTCTACATATTGGCAGGCCAACTCCTTATCCACTCAGCTACCTGCTCTACACAGTTAATAAATCACTTGTTTAAGTGATTTATTTCAAAACTAGAAGGCACTCAAAGGGTGCATACCTCCGCCAACGCCGTATATCGCTATACTATACTCTGCCTCTCTCCCAATGACCGTTGGGATAGGCTCCAGCCCCCCGTGACCCTTAATTGGAGTAAGCGGGTATAGAAAATGAATGGATCCAAAATATGTTCCAGATCAAATTCAAAATAAAATCCCTCATTTTCTAGGGCATTATCTATCTGCATCCTCTCATAACTTTTTGAGTTAAATGTTGCTAAGTGCCAAACATTCTTCTGCATTTCAGTTCCGGAATATATTCCAGATCACCTACCAAATGGAATCACATATTTCCCACAACATTATCTGTCTGCTCACCAAATTTCATTGAAATTCCTTCCTTACTTTTTGAGCTATCCTGCTAGCAGACAAACAGGCAAACACCGGTGAAAACACTACCTCCTTGGCGGAGGTAATAAACCCAAATGTGAGGAAAGGTTAAAAAGAGACTTTCCCTCACATCGTGCACATGTCTGTGTCCCATTTCCTTGTCCTTTTCTCTCCTCCTCCTTCTGTCTCTCTCATGTTCTATCTGTCTGGCTCCCATCGGCCCAATTAAAACTGATTGTGAGATCCTCTGTGGTCCAGTCGTGGTTTTTGCTGAATCTCAGTGAAGCTTGAGCTGAAAAAAAACAGACCCACATAATGTGTACAGCATCAGTGCTGTGACTTTGGGTTGATGCACGAAGTCAAACCTGCATATTATTAATGTTTGAGCTGATCAAACCTTTATGCGGAACATTTTGTCTTTTAGTTTCTGCTTTCCTATGACTGACTTGCTTAATTCCTGTTTTATTTTCTTTTTTCCCTATCTTTATCTTGTTTCATCCAACCCTTGTGCCTTTATTACATATGGTTTTTGTTTGTTTGTTTGTTTTTTATAACTACAGGATGACTTCCTCTTCAGCGTATCAATAGTGAGCGGACTCACATGCTCTGTGCTGGCTGTGCTCAAATTCATGCTGGGAAGAGTGCTGACAAGCAGAGCACTCATCACTGATGGTAGGGTGCACACACATAAACATCAATACAAATAACTGACTGCAACACCAAACTGACTGCAGCTTTCTCCTGAAAAATCAATGCAATAAAATAAGTACAACCAACGTATCACCGAACCAGCACACAGGAGGCTACAGGCTCATCTGCATTACTAATAAGCTCAAGACAATGAATATTAACAAGGGCAGGCATCTATAAATCCTAACAATAAATAAATAAGTAAAATGAACAGTGAACACACATAATCAAATAATGTCTGCTTTTATAACTGGTTGGGTGGCACTCATACACCAGCTGCTGGCACACAAGCATGCCAACAATTACGACAAGGATTTTTACAGAATTCAAAGAGAAAAAAAAATCTTGAAACATATATATATGTCAGGGTAGAGATTGTGATCTGGTAGAATCAGAGTCTCTACCAGTAGAGATTCCAATCAGAGTCTCCAGCAGTAGAGTTTCTACTGGTACTCCGATCCAATTGCAGTCTCATTGTTGCAATATTTTGCTATCTTCAGCAATTAAAATAGTTTTTGTAAAGTTATGTGTAAGCAAAATTTAAGCACTTTCAAAATTTTTGGTTTCAAACTCAATAGTATAACTTTAGTTTCAAGTTCTTCTGCAATTGAACACCAACTGAACACCTACCAGTAGAGATTGTGATCGCAATCTCTACTGCTGGAGACTCTGATCAGAATCTCGACTCCGATCTACTGGTAGAGACTCCAATTCTACCAGATCGCAATCTCTACTTTGACATATATAGGCCGGCTACAGAGAAAATGTTTCTTCAGGTTGAGTGTGTGTGTGTGTTCATATTTCTTTTATATGGGCGATATATGTTAATGCTCACACAGTTAGAATCAAATGATATGTGTGTGTGTGTGTGTGTGTGTGCACAAACACACTGCATATTGCTGTCCCAAAGTCTCAGAACACACAGAGAATCAATCCAATAAACCTGCGTTTGCTGCAGAGCCTGGCTTTATTTCCCTCAGGACGATACACTTACTGCAGGTGAGACAATACCGCCCATGCTGCCTTTGTGCTGGCTTTCATACACCAATGATATAATCATACAACATTCAACCACCTCACAGTCTCGCTCTAATAGCTATTACACACACTTTTTACTTGCACCGTTATAAAGAACCAATTTGTAAGTAAGTCAGGGATACCAATAAATATCAACAGTGACACCACTGATTCAGGTCAGCACGGTGGCTCAGTGGTTAGCACTCTTGCCTCACAGCAAGAAGGTCTGGGGTTTGATTCCACCCATGCCCAGTTCCTTTCTGTGTGGAGTTTGCATGTTCTCCCCGTGTCCGTGTGGGTTTCCTCCGGGCACTCTGGTTTCCTCCCACCATCAAAAAACATGCACATTAGGGTTTGCTCCTTTCTCTGCCCTTGACCAAGGCAGCGTCTCTACATCTGGAGTCGGGTGCGGCACTGTGGCTGCCCACTGCTCCTAGTGGTTGGATTGTGTCTAACTATAATTAGGATGGGTTAAATGCAGAAAAAAAAAAGAAAAAAAAATGCAGAGGACAAATCTCACTGTATGTATGTATAATGACAATAAAGGCCCTTATTATTATTATTATTATTCTTTCTATATGTTGTATAATAATATTATTATTATTATTTCTGATTTACTCTGTTGAATTGTGTAAATTTTTATCAATATTCATTCGGCTAAAGATAACCGTGTGCTTTCACGGTTTTACAGGATGGTCCCCTCATATAGGCAAACATTTTTTTTTTTGTGTTTTTCAGGGTTTAATTCTCTTGTTGGAGCCATAATGGGATTTTCCATCCTGATCAGTGCTGAGGTCTTTAAGCACCACCCAGACGTCTGGTTTCTGGATGGCACCATTGGCGTTCTTATTGGACTCATTATTTTGGCATACGGGGTCAAGTACGAGATGAACCAGCAAAACTTTTTTCTCTACAACCATGAGTTTTATTGATCTTTGCATGCATTGTGTGCATTTTATACCTACATGCAGTTGGGTCCATAAGTATGTGGACAGATTTGTGTGATGATTTGTATTCGAACAATCTGTATATTTAGTTTGTCCAATTAAATATACAGATTGTTCGAATGCAAATCATCACTTTTCCAGACAGTTTTCTTGCGACAGGTCAGAGGATGGATACATGAACATTTCTTAGTCACTGAATATGTTGCACAATCAGGCACAGCATCATGGTGGAGTAGAGCAGAGAAGCATTTTAACACAAGAAAACAGATCAAATCGAGGCTTGAGTATCCCTTCTGGCATACAGCAGCTGAAATTTCAACTATCCTTTTTTTTTATTATAAATAAATAACAAGAGGGGCAAAGAGAAGGATTTTTGATTTCACCATAAATTTGTGACTGCCTCCTTCTTGCACTGCTACTCAGTTTTTGAGAACTGCCTACTCCAGACAGATTTAACATACAGTACCATACAGTTTGTATTCCTTAATGATTGGTGTGGACAATATATTGACTAGTGACTTGGAAGTGTTCATGTATCCATCCCCTCACTTGTCTATAGAAAAGTGTCTCTCAAAGATTTGTAAGAACACTAACCCTTATATTTAAAATGATGGTAGTTTGTCCAATTACTTATGGCCTCTGAAATTGGAGGGACTGTGCTATAATTACTAACTGGTTACTGCAATATTTCTGTTGAATGAATCAGTACAATATTAGTAGGAAGGGGTAATATCTGCATGGCCACATTGTTAACAAAGTTTCATTTCTGTCTTTCCAGACTTCTGAAGGACATGGTTCCCCGTGTAAGACAGACCAGGAACTATGAACGCTTTGAGTAAGACACCACCTGTATGTGGTTGGATCACCAGGCTCACACACTCCTCGTCGTGCCCTCTGCTTACTCCTCGCTGTCTTTCACCTGCACATTCGTGCACATTTCCGTCACACACAAATGGACGCTGCACACTCACGCTCTACACGATATGCACATGTGGTGTATATACTGTACATAGTACATTCACAAACAACCGCACACGCAGGCACACGTGCTCATGCATGCACACACACACACAAACCTTTGAGAGACTTTGTGGGTAAAGAACAGGACTGAACACCGCACGACATAGATTTATCATTATGGAAGAAAAGCAAGTTTTCCTTCTGACTCTTTTCCACATTTTGTTTATGAAACCAACAGTTACAAAATTGCACTGAGAAGAGGTTCAATGAAGGATGAATAAGAATGAGGAGCCCTTGAGTTGTTAAACCTGGAAATCGCTCCTTCTTCATGATAGCATTCACACTGTTATAATTTTTTAATGTAATCTAAAGCTATAGTACATTATTCCCTCCTCATAGAGTGATTTGTTGCCATATCAGGAGCAGAGATCATGTTAATGAGGATCAAAATTCAACTTTCATCAAATGATGATTTGACTAAAAATATTGTAAAGTTCTTTAGGGGCAAAAACAGTATGTTTTCTCTTATTTTGCTTTGTTGTTCATTTTTTAGCTTTGAAATTTACTGAAGGAAACATGGCAATTGGCTGACACATGAATTGTATATGATTCTAAAAATCGATTTCCTATGGTCAGTGCCATTATTATTATTATTATTATTATTATTATTATTATTATTGTTATCATTATCATTAGTAGTAGTAGTAGTATTAAAGTCCTCTGCAAAAACAGAGGAGGTCTTGTCATAACCATAAAGCTAAAGTTGTATGCAAAAGTATGGGTACCCCAAGGCAAATTACATATTTTCATTTTTATGAGATTAAATCCAAATTTAAACATTTAAAAAGACTTTCAATTATACTCTTCAACTGAAAGTGGAAAATCTTCACATAATTATCCAAAGTGAATAAAACTATAAAATTAAAGAATGATTGCATAATTGTACACACCCTTACACATTTACAACCCCATGACTGTAGACAGGTCAGGGGAAGAGCACAAGAACATTTCCAGGTCACTGGATATCTGTTGGAATTCAGATTTGTTTTGTTTAGTTTGTTTTATTGTTTGTTGCTCACTCATTAAATCAATCTCACATTAAATACAAATAGCAATATCCAAGTTCTGTAAAGGAAACTATGGAAATAATTGTCAGAAAATGTATAACATGACATATACAACATAATATATAACATCTTAAATCCCACATCATCTTCTTTGTATTTTTCATTCATTCAATAAATGTATATACTGTAAACATATACACATGTTCAGCCAACAATGTTGTCACATAGAAATTAACATCCATGTATATACAGTATATTTACATACACCAGCATCAAAATGAAAATATAAAGTAAATCCTGTGGTAAAACCCTATAGATTTACAATATACTATATATATATATATATATGACCCAATTGCTTTAAATTAAAAAAAAAAAAATTTGTACATAACCAGAAAGCAATAAAAAATTTAAAATAAAAGTTGTTATATCAAAAACAAGTAAAAAACAACAAAGAAAAAAACTGTATATTTGAATAACCATTTTTTGTTAAATTCATAGTGGATATGTTAAAATAAATCTAAAATCACATAAATCAATACTTAAGAAATGTTAAAGAATATGGCACAAAGTATATTTAATTTACATCATAGTGTACAGATTTGTATGTCTTTAAAATTAAAGGGCCTAATTTTATTTCAGATCAACGAAGCTGGACTGTATTTTTTATTTTGATTTGATGTCATAAAAATGTAAAATATGTACTAGCTGCCCCTGTACTTTTGCAAGCAACTGTATAGCCTTCTTGCTCTCTTCAGTGCAGTTACTATAAATCCAAACATCCTTTGCAAACATACATTATACTTTACACTCTCATTTTGTCTCTGCTTTGACTCTGTGGTGCCATGTTTGAGGAGACCACACATAGCTTTATAATTTATTTAAGTTACTCCGTCGAAAAGAACCTATTTCTTTGAAATATCCTAAAAGGCACGCACAGGTTCGTTATATGCTGCATTACAGATTTTTGTGTATGACATGCAATACTAGAAAATGCTGATTTTAAGTGTTCTCCTTCGTTAGAGATCTGTTTTGGAGCTTGGAGCCTCGATTATATATTTCTGAGATAGTGAAACTATGTACAACTTTACAGTATAGCAATATTTTCTTGCTGATGGAGGGAGAGAGGAAAGGAAGGAAGAGCTCAGAGCAGCAATGAGTCAGCAAAAACTGTTTGACCATACAGAGCGAAAAACCCCAGAAAGAACATCAGACAGCTGCTTAATTAATTTAAAACCGAAATGCACAAAGTTAAAATAATTTTACCTTTTTATATTTCACTGCATATCCTACAGGACTGTGCACAGTGTGTCTGAGCACAAATTTGCAAACGGCTTTAGTTCCGACCTCGGTGTTCACTGCTGATAGTTTCGCCTTATGACCATTTTAACACAACGGGGACTTAAAATCTAACAAACTAATAATTTCAGGGTAATTAACTTGTTTTGTCTTAACTACCTGACTTGATATATTTTCCAGCCCACATATTGTCCTCTCTATACCTTTGCTTTGTTTCTGCTTTTAATGAGATATCGTCACCTTCATAAAATAATGGCCTAAGTCATTTTTTGATAAAAATGATTTTTTTTTTTTTTTTTTTTTTTTTGCCTGCGTTAGCTCCTCATGATGCTGGCCACCTCTGGTAAAATCGCCTATATCCTCAGTTGAACAGATCATGTGATTCTACCCCTGTAGTATACTGGCCTATGTCAAGAGTACATACATAATTGGTTCAGTTTTTTCTGTTTTCTGAAAAACTTGAAAATATGACTTAGGTCATTATTTTAAGAGGGCGACGATATATAAGTGTTTAGTTTTGTTTTTACTTGAGAATTGAGTGTTCCAGGGAATTGGTAAACTAAAAAAGTAACACAATCAATTAATAATTTTTGATTGACTTTGTGAAGTTGTTGTTAAACAAAGGTTGAAAAAAATATGTATTTGTATTCGGCTTTGGTTCTATTATTATACTTTATCAGATTGCGGTATTTATTAGCTAAAAGCACTAAAAAAGCTGCAGGAGCATTTGCCATAATACAGATTTTATTTCTTCCTTTCTTGTACACAATGTGATACACCAGCTGGAGTATTTCTTTTATATTTATTGTACTTAGTACATGAATTTGTTGTGTTTTGACTGCACAACATATTAGGAAAGTTGGAAAAGTTTAAAATTAAGCACAATGAAAAAAGATAAATCACCTAGTGGGATTATCATTTACATTGCATATCATTATCTTTATTCTCTGTCTGCTTACTCGGTTATTACCTGTTTGTAATGCTTGTTCACATTTGTAATTCATTATGATGTGCAATGAACAGACTGTAGATATTCACCATACAGTTTGTAAATATGTTAATTACACAGTTTGAGTGCATCTGTGTCAAAAGTTACAAATATTTATCGTATTTAATGCCGACATAAAAGGCATTTTTGAGTAGATAATTTAGAGTTGAAGTATGAGATGGTCAAAGTTACGTAGTTAAAAAATGTTCAATCTATAGTGCTTATACTGTAAATGTTGTTTTACATATTACTGTAGATTATTTGTGAAATGAAATGACCAGTTTTACTGTAAGTTTGTGAACTGCAGGAAAGTCTGAGGGTGGATGTAGATCTGATCTGACACTGAATCCAAGGCTCTGCCTGTGTTTAAAAAAAAAAATCCCTGCATGTCTTCGAACCATCTGGTTTTTTTGACCTTTGAGTCAATTTAGCACAAAATATCGCAGTATGACTCCAAGATATTTTACTATTTTTATCAGTACCAAGCCTACCTTCCAAGAAAATCACTGGGTAAATCATAACTCATTGGTGGCGGCTTATGGTAGTAAAATGAACATTTATTTCATGGGCAACAGTTCTGCTGGACAATCCTGCAGTCAAATGAAACAAATGGAACGAAAACAAAAGTGTTGCATTTATATTTTTGTTGAGTATATGTGGCCACTTAATAGAGAACATACCTCCTCCAAGGTGCAACAACTCCTACAACCATATTATCTTATTCCCACATTCCAACCCTTTGACCATATGAATATTTTTTTATTTTTCCATTGAGTTCTACACCTTATGAGAATTTGACAAATGCCTAAACAAAATGTTTCTCACAATTTTGACCAAAGTGGGGGAAAAAATACTTCTATATCTTCGAGTCGCACTAACATTCAATGGGTTCTTCCTTGGCCCATGCTCCACCCCTTCAAGTTTTATGAAAATTGGTTAATATGTTTTTGAATAAACTTGATGATTAAAGTGCCTGTAAAGTGAAATCCAAGTGAAATCCAAATCCAAAAACATGCTATTAACCACCTAGTCGAATTTTAATGATTAAAAATATCCCTAAGTAGATAAAATTTAGGTTTCAAAATCGGATTTCAAAATTTTGAAAAAATCAGCACTATCCCCCCCCCC
>OMMV01229021.1:0-11026 GCA_900302635.1 Chatrabus melanurus | reverse complement strand
GCAGTCGGAGCGTTCATAGATGGCAGCAGACGCCACAATCTGACATCTTTTGGACAAATTTTAATTCCTATCGTCATGACAACAGAAAATTACCCTCCACCTCTTCCCGCCTCAAATATATATATTTTTGCAGATGTTATTCTTTCCATCTATAAGTAAATGAAGTTGAATTATATAGATACTAGAATTTAAAGATCAGTATTAATATCATAAAAAACAAACATCACAATACTTCAGAGAATCATTTTTCCCCACCCTTGATGGGCATACACAAGTTCTGTCTACAAATTTTTATGTAGCTATCTGGTAATTTTTCAGATCCAGTAACTCACATACGGCACCAACTTATACTTGAAGAGCACAAAAAGTTTTTTTGTTCCATTTCTCATGTTCACTGTTTCTGTGCTGCTCACATTTATTCCATTTTGCACAGAAAAGTTCAGGACTAAACGGAAATGCTTCGCCCTGCCGCCTATTCTCATGAAAAATTTGTAGTAAAATGTGTGTAAAGGTAATGCACAAAAATTTGTACATATTCTTTCAGATTTTTCAGCCGCATTCGTACACATCCCACGTATTCCTCCACCAGGAGGAATGTGATGGAAATTCATTTTATACTTATTATTATTGTTATTCTAAACCTAGCCCTAGTAGTCAGGCGGCATAGCTAAACAATTGTTCATTTTGTGATAAAAGTTTGAAATTTCTACCACAGTTAGTACAAACCATAAGGTTTATTTTCAGTTGTGGATATTGCAGGATGCAACATGGCACATTTTGTATCTCATACTAAAAGTTAAGTGCAGTATTTCGTGCATGTTTCTACAAATTTCCATGCACCTGCATAACATTTCGCATTTCGCATTTAGCGTTCAAAAATGCGCGTTAGGGTTAATGTTAGTAGTTGGGCGGCCATAGCTCAAGATTTCAGGACAAATGTTCAGTTTGTGATAAAGGCATGAAATTTCTGCCACAGTTAGTACACACCATAAGGTTTATTTTCAGATGTGGAGGACCATGAGGGGTCAATGAAGGATTGCACAGGTATCAAAATTTAAAAATCCTCCAATCATATTGAAACATATACCATATTATTTGCCTGATCATAAAGATTCCAAACAGGTATAGTTTGGACTATCTATGACTGAATGTTATGGAGTAATTGGGTAAAAACAACAAAAATGGTGAAAAAGGTCATTTTCAGTTTGTACAGGGGTCAAAAGTTGAAGTTGCTCAAATTTTGGTAAAAAGTGATGTAAATGATCAAATCCAACTTGTCTCCACATCACAGGTTTGTTGTGCAGCAAATTATCTGCTGACATTTGCGCCACACTTCACACTTTTAGCATCATCAGGATTTTATATTTGCAGGCATCAAATTGCAACGTTTTGTCAGAAGCATTGGCATCAGTCTAACAGCGTCAAAGGTATCCTGCAGAAGTATGTGACACCTGGGGAAACTGGTTTTTTTATTTTTGGGAATGTAACAATGAGGGTTTTCAGGAAAACTATCCGAACAACAATAATTCAGAGTATCACAGAAGTCGTTTTGCTGAGAACGACATGCTCAAGGATTCGGAGGGGGGGAGGTTCTGTGTCCATCTCCTAACCAGGAAGATGTATATTGTAGGGACACGTTCCTTCACAAGGTGTAAAATAGATTCACATAAAAACAGCATGACGGCTAAACAACAAAATAAGGCACACCAAGGTGGAGCTTATGGGCGACAAAGTGGGAAACACAGCAGGAAACTGGCTTAAACAGACTCAGACATATGATGCAGGAGCCAGAGGGAGGTCATTTAGCATCAGTGCCTAACGAGCATATTGACAGCAGGTGAGTTCAGGCTGGAAATGAGGACAGAGGCAGCGGATTGGAACAGTTTCCATTCTGAGTCGTCAAATAGTGATGCTTTGTCAGATCCCTTTGGTTTCTGTATGTGCACACGGAAGGACACTGATTATTGATGTTTGTGAAAATTTGTCTTTGATTACAAATATCAGTCCTTTTTGTATATTTACTAAAAAAAAACATCCATTTAAAATATAAAATATGTAAACATGGCAATAAAATTGCCAAAAAAAAGTTTCAAGAATAAATATTTCACTAGAAGCGCACTCGGAGAGCACAGACCCCGACCACGTCTAATAGTCCACTCATCTACGTATGATGTGTTTCTAGCTCTATTCATTGCAGCTATTGAATTAACATCACCCCCCCCCCACACACACACCAGAAAAGGTATTTTGTTCCACTGGGTCTGGATTTTTTTCGCTCATTCTTTGAAGAAAAGTTGCAAACAAAGTCCAAAACACGCCTGGTATTTAAAAAGAAATGCACCAGGTGCCACAGCCCAAGATATACCCCCCTGTGCAAACTGTACCCAGGGTTAAAGTGGGCTAGCCTGTTTTATACTCATTGGATAAGGAGCTGGCCTGCCAATATGTAGACCTGGGTTCGAATCCAGCTTGTGCTACCTGCCTGTGTCCTTGGCTGGGGAAGTAACCTGCGTTGGCCTGGTGTCCCATCCATGGGGAGTCGTAGACTCTCATCTGCTTCACGCTATGGAATCCAGAGATAAGCACTGGTACCTCAGGGCCTATATAGGATTTATATTCTGGGCAATAACCTGGGGTATTATATAGTGTAGCCTATTTCTTAGCCCAAAATATACCCCAGCTGGGCTACTTTTTACCCCGGGGGATATTTTGGCAGGTGGTTAATCTGGCCTGTTGACATCACTGTACAATACTCTAGGCTGGCTGGGATTTCAAAGCCTTGGATTCAGAGAAGTATGAGATTGAGCGGTTGTGCCCCACCCTCTTTTTTCCCATCAAAACGAGGCGTTGGGATGTTTAGAGTTGGGATGATGGTTAAAGTTGTTGTTCCTTGTACTCATTAAGTGTAACCATTAAGAGGGCATGTGTTAGCGTCATGGGACCAAAGTAAAGTTAGAACTTAAATTGCGACTCAAAGTGCAAAAACACTCACACAGTGTGCTCTGTGGGTCGTCAATAATAATACTTAGTTACATTTTTACTTGGTTTGTCAAAATGAGTCAGTGGATCAGATTTAACATTTTAGCTTTCGCTGTATTAGATGCATTGTTCCTAGTTGTAAGTCGGAAATTCCGAGTTCCCAGTCTCCAACTTAGAATCTTCATGTCGTCTGCAAAATCTCATTGGGATACAGAGGTGCGCCAGCAATATGTAGACCTGGGTTTGATTCCTGCCCCTGCTACCTGTGTCCTTGGACAAGACACTTCTGCATTGTTTTAGTCCACCCGGCTGTAAATGAGTACTTGTACTAGTGTATGAGTACTAGTCTTGGCCGGGGAAGGAACCTGTGTTGGACTGGTTTCCCATCCAGGGGAGATGTAGACTCTCATCCACTTCACGCTCCGGAATCTGGGGATAAGCACCGGCACCAACCAGTCTCGGGGCCTATGATAACAACAACAACAACAACAACAATAATAATAAGTCCTATGTAGGACTTACTTCTCCAGAGCAATAAATGGACTTAATAATAATAACTAGGTTTCAACACAAGCTAAATTTGATAGAAAATCGGAAGGGTCTGCACCTTTAAAAACAAAATTCCCTGCACAGCCCTGTGCATATAGTGACTCTAGCCATCTTTTACACACTGTCATCTTTTTACAAATAAGGCTGAGCCGAGGTTGGACTCTTGGATTTCAGACGTTGCATGAAAAGCGTTGTGTAGCTGCAGCCTTTGTTGCTAAAAACACGTTTTGGGTGGGGTGTCATTTCAAACAGTCAGCTATCATCCAGAAAGTCGCAGGATATGCACGTATGTGTGTGTGGGTTTCTGTGTACATGTTGCTGGTAATGTGAGCGGCCCGGCACCATAGGAGAAGTCTGAGCTGCACCTCAGGATGGCTGCACATATTTTTAGCAGCAGTTATATAAATTGGCTCAGTATCCCAGTGCAGGCCATGCAAGCCCAACGCTGTCCCTCTCATGACTCTCACTTTCACTCCGAGGAAGTCTCTCCCTCTCTTTCATTCAGTCATCCACCCATCATTACCTTCATTCTATCCTGCCCAAAGCCATTGACCCGCCTTTTGTCCTGCCAGCCCGCTCTATTATTCCGCGCGTTCTGCCCTTCGGCCCACCTGGCTTTTCCTTCCTTCTTTGGCCGGCGATCTCCCCACAAAAGGTTGTGAATGGGGCGACAGTGTCTGTACGTCTGTGTGTCTGAGAGGAAGAGGCGGCGGGTTAAGGATGTGAGCCAGGTGCCTGCGTGCCACCGATCCTTCCCTCCTGACAGCGCCAGGCCCATAAGGGCTGACTTATAGAGCGTGACTCAGAAAGATCTGTGGAAACGTACACACCAACCACAATGGCTTTATAATAACTGGCCAACCTTCAGGGACCCAGACGGCTATTTTCACTCTGTCTCTCTCCTTCTGTTTGAGCTGTTTCTAGTCTACCTCGCCTGCCTTCTTACTGGGAGATATAGAGTCTTTTTTTTTTGGCGTGATTGCTCCATAATATGAGGGATGGGGTATCAACTTTTTTGAGTTCCACAGTAAAACAGTTTTCTACATAATCCACATGAACACTAATGCATTTTTTACCATCTCTTGGGGATATCTGCAAGAACCTCCAAGAAAGTCTGACATCTGCAGACACTTCAGACTTCATCATCAGCAAATGTACGTACATGAAGGTGCTTCTTCGTATTTGCAAACAGGTCGGAGTGTCTGCAAGTGACTTCGTAGTCCTATACAACTGTTAGCTTGGCTCCTGGACTGGTGCATCATCTTGGAGAGGACGCCTGTGTAACATGTTGGTACCATCAGTCATTGCAGGGCAGAGTCTCTGTGAAGTGTTTGGGCTCATGCGCTGATTAGATGTTGGGTATGGTTGTGGAAACCAGCAGCTTAGGTGGCTTTTGTCGGTTGAGAAAAGGTTTACTGACCTTGACTTTGCGGGCGATGACGTGATCTTGGTGGAATCAGTGGATGCTCTGATTGCAGCACCTGAGAAGACAAGGTTTGTGATTGTCCTGGGTCAAGACTAAGATCCAGCCTTTCAGTGACTTCCTGGACTCAGCCATCAGAAGTCTATCTGTATGCGATGAAAGTGTCAAACTTGTAGGGACATTCACTTATCTCGGCCTTAAAGGTTGAGAGGTGCCTGGGAAGAGCTTATCGAATCATGAGGTCTTTGCCAATAGCTATGCAGGAGAACAATGGTCCAAGTCTTCAGGGTCCTGGTGCTTCCTGTCTTACTGTATGGTTGTGAGACTTGGATACTAACCTGTCACCTTAGGTGAGGACTACATGTTTTTGGTACTAGGCCTCTTTTGAGTATCCTTGGGTCCTGCTGGATTGACATTGTGTCAAACATGCGGTGACTTATAGACAGATGGTTGCTTTCGAGGAGTAGTGATGGACCAGTTATCTGCCTGGATGGTTGCTATCCAGGACCTGGGGTGGTTCTGTGGTCTGGTGGATGTGGCAATGCATGTCATTGGCGCCTGCATCCAGACTTGACCTGATTGTAGGATGGTATGGTAGGTTGTCAATATCAATGAAGTTTTTGGCTGTTAAAGATAGCGAACACGATCTTCTTGTGGAGCTTGTTGTCTTGAGCTTCGTGTTCTTGGAGATTCATTGTTTCCGCGAACTGTTGATCAGTTTGCACTCTGGCTTGCAGAACCATAACCAGTAACCATTTCGTCAAAGGTTACCGATGTGGAATGGAAATCATTTGAGTTGTTGTCAAACCAGGACAGAATGTTATTCTGAATCCTTGGATCAGCTCATTTTGTAAAGTATTTTTGGAATTCCTTTTGCAGCAATATTAACTCCATCCAGCCAAAGAGTTTGCGATGAAGTTAACTATAAGGAAAATATGCAGTACAGGCAATCTCTTGGAACAGAGTTGGTGACCACTGTTCCAAACAAACACATTATTTCAGACGTGAAATCACAGGAACCCTCCTTAAGCTACTTGGTTTTGATTTAAAAAAAAAGCAATATTCTGCAGCAATCTGCAGAACACGGACCTATTCCCAATACACTTTCAAAAATACACAGATGCACCGTCTCCTGCATAAATACATATACATGCAGCCCTACACACACACACACACACACACACACACACACACACACACACACACACACATTAAATTTTATGAGCTCGTGTTTATCCTGTGGTCAGACCGGGCTCTTTTTAATGTCCGTGAAGCCCATCGGCGCTGCTATTAGCTATAAAGATGGACATTACAAGGGCATGCATTCATTCGCACAACACACACACATATAAATCCCATAAAGGTGGCATTATGAACGTGCGGAGTGGATGAAATGTGCTTCTTTTTTTTCTTTTTTTTCAGTGACAGCCATGCAGACCAGAGCTGTCAGGCTAAGAATGACTTACTTGACTTATTCCTCTTTACCCCATGAAGCGGCACAGGGCGTCCACCAGTGCTCGCCATCTTACCAGATTCTGTGCTTTTGCTTAGTTATTTAATTATTACACTCACGCAGGGGTTTTGTTTTCAATCTGGTCTGTCCATGTTTGAACAAATAACTTGAAGAGTTTTTATCCTATTTGGATCAAACTTGGTGGAATGATTGAGGGTCAGCCAAGGAAGAAGTGATTTGATTTTGAGAAACATCGGTAAAATGTCAAGGTCATGGGGCCAAGGTCAAATTTTGGGTCCAGTGCTTATATGTAGGGGATATTTAGAATGTCTATTCCAAGGAAATGTTTAAAGATACACCTATGGTTAGTATTAGGGATGGGAATGGAGAACCGGTTCCAGTTGAGAACTGGCTCAACCCATCAGAATCATATGCCTCAATGCCGTCATGTTTTTCTGAGAGTAACGTTATGACGCCAAACTCTGCATCTAGCAACAAGGAAAATGGCTGCACTGATGCTGAAAACCTTTTTCCCCATACAGAAAATTGATCAGGAAGTGATAAGGGAATTGATAAAGATCGGACTAAGTTTTGACAGCATGGGGAAAGGACTAACAGGTCACCTCCACCAACCGACTGCTTGAATTAATCCCTCATTCAGCTGTGACCAAGATAACTGAAACCAGAAACAACTATCCTGTCTTGAACATCTGAACATCTGTCTAGAATACCTGGGCTGGACTGGAATTTGACCCATTTTGAGTGAGGACCAGTCGCCGTTACTCTCTAAAGGATCCTCAGGAAAGCCTTTGCTCTGAGTGCCAAACACAAACTGTATAGCTGGTTCTGGGAGGTGTGTAACTTTCTCTTTTAGTCCATGGGCCAAGTAGGCTTTCGGTACCACTTAACCCTTTCAATACTGAATACAGTACTTCAAATTAAAGTTATCTATTGGGTATAAATGTCAATTTTGTGATCAAAAATATCATTACCCATAATGCCTTGGGGTCAAAGTGCTCTCCAAGCTTAAAAGAGGTGCTCCTATAATACGGAATAGGTCCAAATGCACGGGCTTTTAGGATGCTTATGTCCCAACAGGGTACATGGAAAAAATTTTGGGACACGTGTCCCGTTAGACACTTACAGTCCAGCCTCAGTATACAATGGCCTACACAAAAATGTATGGTGGTCATCCCAGGGTGATCTGCTTTTTAAAATGTATTTATATTTTTAAATCAAATGTGCAACTTATGCTACAAGGGTGTTTATAGGCATGCTGAAACGTGACACTTGCAATCTACACATTAAACTACATACATAGTGACATCAAAATGATCAAATTTGCTCCATATTATCATGTTTTGTGAAAACTCACACCAGAAATGGTGGCCTTCTTGAAAAGTGGCAGCCGTCTCGGATTTTTGCTTGGCTAACGTTCTTTTTATGCTAAGCGCCCCCTGTTGGAAATATGTGCCAATTTTGGTGCTTGTATGACAATTTGAACAATCCTTCTGATATTTGCAGTTCTCTGCACCACTAGACAGTGGAATCAACACCGATGAAATCCGAGAAACATCTCAAACACTTTACAAAGTTCAGCACAGAGAGAGACAAAGTAAGACTTTAAGAGTTAAAATCCACTCTGTAACGTTTGGCTCTGAGGATTTAACACTCTAGATTTTTTTGCTGGGTAACAAATAAGGTTGTGTTTGTGTGATTGTTACGGTTCAGGATACTTTTAGTCACGTTGGCACAAACATAGGTTTCTGCTGACGTGGGCGTTTTCCGTGGATGTGCGTCCGCGGCGGCCCGTCCTGATTAATTCTTCACGATGAGACCGGGTTGCCATTGGAAACAGTTTCACGGTCATCCACGTTAACTACAGCTGCATATGAGAAACTTATCCAGATTTTGTTGGAGGATTCTTTTGATCGGACTGGATTAGTGCGCTTTTGTCACCCTGATTTCTGAGCGCGCGGCTCATTGTCCACTTAATTTCTGCAGCAAAAAGTGGTCCAACCCTGAACTAAAGCATTGTCTTTAACTGGAGTCCTTCCTGCACTGATTGCATTAGTGTTCCTTCGCTGTAAAGTGACACCCGGTCCTCAGCGGTATGTGTGTTCGGACTCGAGCCATCGCGAGAGGATCGCTTGAGATGACTGCTAATAGTTCACAGATGAAAGAGAGACTGAGCGGAAATTCAAAGGTAGCCAAGCAACAGGGGAATGCACACACACCACATTTTGCGCTTCCTCCTCCTTCCGCCTCTCCTTTTGGCTTTTTCAACTCTCCCATAGGAGCGCTCGCACATGCACGACTCCATCATCATTAACAATGTTAAGCTGCTCGCCACAGTCTCGTCCGCTGGGTCAAAGCTAAAATAGAAGCTGGCCGCAGACTCAGCTGATGGCACCGTGAGGGGGGAGGGAGGAGGACAGAACAGGTAGAAAGACTCCTTCGGTGTTTGGTGTGTGAGAGACTGGAGCACGTTAGGCCGCCTGACTGCTGCAGGAGTTGTTGGTGAGGTATTTTAACGGGCTTCTGTGTCTATAAAGCTGCCTTTGATCATGCACTCCGGCTGCACGTGGATGTTGACTGTGCCGGAAACAGACACCTGGTCACATGCTAAAGCCTGTCTGCCTGCCACCTACAGTGTAGGCTTAAAGTATTCACACAGTTTTGTCTTGGTTTTGGCTCCACATCCTGGAATTTGAAGACAAACTCTCGCCCTTTTTTTAATGCAGCCTCAACAGTGTAAAAAAACCCAAAATGGATTATAGCCAGAGTCAAAAGCAGCAAACTTCTTGGTTTGGTCTTAGAGATGTTTCGTCACTCATCTGAGTGGCTTCTTTGGTTGAAGGTAAACTGATTTGAGAACCTAAAGTGTTAAGCGAGAACTTTGGTTCCCGGTCCAGTTTACGTCAGACTGAAGAAGCTGCTTGGGTGAGTGATGGAACATAACTCCAGCTGTCCAGGAACTTTCAACTCAACTTCCAAGTATCTTCACCTGGACCACTGAGAATCTTTATCAACAAGATGGAAGGTTAAGTTCTCGTAGTTCTCAAATTCCACGTCCAAGGCATCAGACAAAACAAGAACAATTTTAAGACATTTCCTTTTGCATAGCCAGGTCTTACAGGGATCGATATTAATGCTTGTCTGATTGTCCGGGACACGTAGAAAAACATTGTTACGTCGGCTGACTTGGACAAGCACAAATTTTTAGTTTATACTCTTTACTTTCTCCCCAGCTTTAACACAGATCTTGACTGTGTAAATGGTATTAATGTACTTTTCATATTTATTTTTCATGACAATGCGACTTCGTGTTCAGCTTTCTTCGGGAAGCTTCATGATGCTTACAGTCGCATACTTACAAAACTAGTGGAGTGTGCACTCGGAGCAAATTTGCAAAATTTTTTATTTTTTTTATATTAACGAACCTTACACAACAAAAGGACAAGTAGTTATGGCAAGATGAAGCTTCATTAAAGTGTCAAGGCTTCCCAGCCAATTGCTCCAACAAAAGCTTTGTTACGTGAGGCCTCGTTTAACAGCTCATTAGAGAACACTGACATCCAGTGTTCAAGCTGGAAGCCACATAGCACAATTGGATGGCTAGATAGATAGATAGATAGATAGATAGATGCTTAAATGACATTTGTGCACTAAAAGTAAGTGGCACATGACAATGCTTGTGTTGTAGGGATTGTTTTACTGAATTTTATCCAGTCAAAAATCTACTGTAGATTCAGGTCTGAAATTTGGGGTTCTGATAGATATGTGGGGGAAACATGTTGACGTCTTTTAACATTCAGAGTAACGATAACATTAAAAAAATAGACAGGCCTATCAAGTTGCTTGGTAAAGCTTGTTGTTAATTGCAAGGTCCTGGTGACCACTAGAGGCCACTGTTTTTTTGTTTCAGCAAAAATTGCTGCATCTTCCTCTGTAAGGTAAAAAAAATTCCGAATCTGCATCCGGATCCTGATCAGTACCACTAAGTTTTGAGGATTCAGATTCATTTTCTTAGTAAATCCAGTTGTTATCGCACCTCCTTGAGATGATCGAACGACAAAATGGGCAAAAGTTTTAACCTTATTATTGTTTCTTTGATTCCAGTGTGTCGGCGTGTAGAACCAAACTATTACAAACTCTAAACAGTGAATTTTTGTGTTCTGCACAAGCTGGTCACCACTCGTGGGACTGGAGGAATATTCTGGGCCAGAGTTTATCCTGGTTCAACTAATTGCGTTGTTTTATGTGCACCTTAAATGGAGCTCATAAAGTTGGCACTTTACAGAGCCCGGCTCCCAGTAGGCCATTTGATCCAAGTGCACACATGTGTGTGTGTGCATGTGTGTAAGCAGGTGGGGGGTACGCACATGTGTGTGTGTGTGTGTGTGTGTGTGTGTGTGTGCGTGTGTGTGTGCAGAACCTACCCGTCCTGTTTAAATGTGCCTGCATGTTTGCCGTGCACGCGCAGCCCCATAATCAGCTCCAGATGATTTTGAGCGTCTGCCAGCTGCCCAGAATAGCAGCACACTGGTTTCCCTGCAGCCCTCCAACTGGCCTTGGCAAATATTTTAGCAACTCCATGTTTACCTTCACACTCCTTCACT
>OMMV01229017.1:0-10036 GCA_900302635.1 Chatrabus melanurus | reverse complement strand
CGTGACCCTTAATTGGAGTAAGCGGGTATAAAAGATGGATGGATGTTGAAACATGTTCAAATTTATAGACATATGCAATTTATTATGAATATTCAGTGTTTCTTATAGTTGTTGTGGGAGGAAGTCAGTGACGGAGAGGACATTTTAATTGACGGAAAATGCATGTTTCACCAAAAGCAATAATCCATAGTCTTCCATCTGTACAGGGATGCAAAATTGTTCTGAATTTACTGTATAGTGTTCTTACAACAAATGCATCAAACTAGAATGGCTTTATTAAAAAATGAAAAAAAATTCTTTTGAATCTGTTAATTTTTCAAGAATGAGACACAACTGTGTATTTTCAACCTTCAAACAACCATAACTTGGTCAATATTTGGAATATTCCTATTCTGCTTTCTCCTCCTGCTTCAATGAATCAATCTCTATAAAAACCACCCTAATGATTGTAGAACTAAAACTGATAGATAATATTATTTGTTTCTGGAAAGTGTTAATTCTCAACAGACCACAGTATTGAAAATATGCCTTAATGACTGCAAAACTTACAACTTAAGACTACTTAAAACTTTTGGATTCCCAAAAATCATTCAAGGATCTGCAGTGAACACTTTGTCAATGTTATGTTTATAAGATTAAGTTAATTTCTCTTCTATTGTTCAAAATTAAAATCACATTTTATTTTTCTAAAGAAGCTCATGTTTCAGACTCAGTGGCAAAAATGACACTGACATATATTCCACATGAAATCAAACCAGGTCAAACACGTTCAACAAAAAGTATTTCTTGTCTAATTGTGTGTGAAACTTAAAGAGTGACACACGATTACCGGGGCCGCCGTAACATCGCGAACATTCATAAATAAACGTTAATTAAATGACAAACTTACCTGTACGGTCACATTTCTTCAGCAGAAAATTCAGTCTCTTTTGTTCCCATTAAGTCTGCCTTTACATGTCCAATGTCAGTGGCAGATATTCCCCTGATGTCTTTTGTCCACCCGCGAAGCTTTTTCACACTGACCTGGAGCTAACTGGCTAGCTAAACTCTGTTAGCTCTTGGGCTCTGTCTATAAACTGGAACTTTTAGGCTCAGCAGAGTTAATCCCTCCCAGTGTGAATCACGGAACGTCCCTTCCACAGGCAGAAATATGCAATATTTTAAAATATCCTGCATAAGAAGCACTTTCAAAGCCTTCTCTGACAATCCATCCACACGATGAAGAAAGCTCTTGAAGCGTTTTCACTCAAACCGCTGGCCCGAAACACAAGTGTGCACAAAGCGGGAAGGTGCGAAATCGAGGCAGGGCCGATCGAGCTCCTGAGCGGCCTCACAGTGCACTGGGCTGACAGAATGTACGCGTGTGGTATGGGAACCGAATGTAAAAAAAAAAAAAAACACATGGAACTCAGAAATTTTGATCAAGTCAGGGGGAGGTGCAAATTCGTTCAAAAACGGTAATTTTTCGTGTCTGGCCATAGCGTTGTAATTGTAGTTCAAATCCGTAGCTGCTGCACGCAAATCGTAGCTGTTGGCAGCTATGAAACGGTCATCAAAAGTCGCAAATATGTTACCCCAATGTCACCAAAACCATGGCCAAATTCGTCTGGCGGTCGTCTAAACATTCAGCTGTCACAGTCGCCAAACAGTCATCTCTCAATGAGCCTTAGTGGCTGGCTGCAGTACTAGTAAGTAGCTCCACCTTCTAACCATGGTTTTTGCAGATTCCTAGTCACTGGTGACTGCGTCAGAACCACTGCAGAATTCTGGGAAAACTCTTTCATCACAATGTTGATTGCATTATTCCATCAATAAAGATACATATTCTTTCGGAACAATGCTGACTCTTGTTACTTTATTGTTATGAAATGACACTGAAACAATCCCAAAGCTTTTGTTTTTTTTATCCTTTGTTTGGGTTTCCAGTTATTACCTTCACCAAGAAGGTTATTCACTACTCATCTGCACAAAATTTGGTAGAAAGTTCGACCTTAAGAGAAAGAAGCCGTGAAATATAGTTTTGATCAGAATCTGAATATGGATTCTTGATGTTTGCTGCCTTTAAGATAGCAAGACGGAGCATCTCCAGGGGATGACAGAGGCATGCGCTCTGCGAGTGCCCCTACTTTTATTTGTGAAGTACTGAACTGCAACTCAATCAGATTTGCAAGCTTAAAATTTGCAACTGACATTGCAATGAACACTGTTCTACAAAGTTTCTACGGATAAAACACCACGCATGAATTAAAAAACACTCAACAATCCTATTTTACTGTCCTGTTCTCGGTACAAAGCCATAATCTGTACAAAGGTATAAATGCTTTTGACAGCTTCAGTAACTTACAAATATCACACATTCAGCACAGTCAGTCGTCCTGCTACTTTAAACTACGACAGCTAAGTTTCAACTGTCTCACTTCGGTGACACTGTGTTCTTGATGCCTAACACTTTCACCCATCTCTGTTTGTCGGACTGTTAACTGGATTACGTTGGAGCTCTGATTGAAATACCGGTACTGCAAAACATGGGGTGTAATCTGGAATATAATACAACTATCAATAACCCGTGCAAAGCCATGATGTTTTTTTATTCATTTTATACACTTCTTCCACCTCTGAAAGGTAAAATACCTTAGAGTCTCTCCTTGAATTAATAATAATTTAAGTACAGATTCCACAGGTGTGAGGAAGAATTGCTAGAGCCGGCAAACTTGAAAACTGTGTGAGCTTTCACAGTCACAAAAGCATGCCATGTATGCAGTGTGCTGAATACTTACTGTTGTCTGCAAGTCCAAGAATATTTCCAAAATCCCGGGTCTATTAAAATCCAAGAAAAGTGTAGCTAAAGTGTAGATCTGTGCCAGGAGGCTGTCTCAGTGTGTGTCGCTTATGAGTGCGCACTCAGTGCAAAGCTTTGGTGGCATGGAGGGCAACGGTTGCATCTTGATCGTCTGGAGATGCACAATGCATGACAGGAAAAGAACAACGGAGGAGTTGCGAATTTGAAATCGAAGCAAATGAGAAAATTGCATAAAACAATGGATTACCCCAAGAAATGAAGATATTGTTTTACTCTAATTAGGGACCAGCGGTAAAACATTTGGCAGTGAGTGGAGGGTGCGTATAGTAGTGGATGGCTCGTAAAGTCTTGACAAAGTGGGTATTATAATATAGATAACTTTTCCAGCTGACATGAATAAAGGTGTAGATGCAAGAATTTTAAAATTCTCTTAATACTGAGGTGTATCATTAAAGTGCCTGTATAGCAAATTCAGAGATTTGTTTCAAAACACATTATACATGTTAGAAATGCTTTGCTGATTATATGTTAAAATGTGTTGAACTATGTGTATTTTATGTTTTTTTTGGAGTTTGACTGGATTTCTGTGTTTTGCCACTGTTGAGTTCACGATTTTTTTGGGTGGTAGCTTAAACCGAGCCGCATTATGCACTGCGGTTTCATTTGCATACGCCTTTATAAAGTTAGAGCTGCTTTGAATCTCTGCTTCGGAGCAGTAGGTGGCGGTAATGCACCTTTTGCGCTGGTTGCCAACCGCCGTTAAACAAGAAGAAGAAGAAGAATCTCTGGTCATCCCACTCAAACTGTCAGTCTTGTTTGACAATGGTTGTACTAAACCTCCTGTTTGTTTTATTTCTTTTGTTTCCTTTCAAATGGTGTGTTGTAGTGTACTATGGAACGTTTGTTTCTTCTCTACGAGTGTTTGTATGTTCAGTGTTGTTCAATAAAGCTTTTTTTTTTTTAAATAAAAAACTTGCCCCCACACCTTCCCCCTCCCCATGTGATTGGGCATGGTTTCAGTGCCTTCACAAGCTGTCCTCTCAACAGTAACTGCAAATATGAATACAGGTCTATGTTTGCATTTGTGACGACTCACACTATTTCTAACATATGCTCATTCCTATTTAATATGAGGAGCATGTTTCAGAGCTCCCTCTGGAACTCCTGACATGTTTCACTATAGATTAAAAACAGATCTTGAGTGAATGCCATTTCTTGAAGTAACAGAACTGATACCAGTTTCTGCTGACAGAAGCGTCTGTTTTAGCCCAAAGTTCTCTTTGAAGCCACATGAGAAAGAACAAATTGTCATTGTAGACGTGCCAAAAGCAGTCAAAGCCACAGTCTATAATTAAGGACATATAGTCTACAATTGAGGACATACACCCCCCCCCCAAATTCATGAAAGTACTCCTATAGCAATACAGTAATCCTCACTGGCATGAAATCAGACACTAACTGTCCAAAAGTCAGTGTCAGTGCACAAACAGTTATTTTTGGGATGAGTAGAGAGGCTTCGTAAATATAACACTGTCATTGTCACAGTAGTACTGGAATTATATCCATTTTACAGTATTTTCCTTTTTTGAGTTGTTCAGATAACAGTAAATTATGCTGCAAATATCTGCCTCCTAACCAAAGTGTGTTCGGTTTTCAAACTCATTTGTCTCCTGTTCCTGTTCCAAAATGGCAAAATCATCACTTTACCGCCTTCATTAAAGTATAGTGGATAAGTGAACACTGCAGGGTGTGCTTGGATTAAGACAGTGAATGATGATCAATATCAGCTTTTTCCTCTGTGTTGCCAAACTAATATTAATTCATCCTCCACACAGCCGCGAGCTGTTGGAAACATTTGCTCACACTTTTAAGCGGTGTGCTACACATAAAACAGCAGGAAATGGAAGGGTGACAAATAATTGCCCAGTCTCAAATGTATTTTCAAATACCACAGGTCAAAAGCCGTTTCAATTTAACGGTACGCTGCCTCGACATGCTTTAGACGGACGAAGCAGAAATTTAAAGTGCAAGTGAAATTCATTCATATGAGCTGACAGCAGATGACGGGGTTGACAGTGATTCTGCTTTAACAACCGATAATGTTTCAAATAAAGCAAAAGCAGTCTGTGACTTTGACTCATGACCCTCGTTAGCGCTGTAAAGTCTCCATATGGAGGATGGAATGCCTTGTGTTGCTAAAGGCGCAATCTCACCTCGACGTTTGGGCCAACGTAGGCGAACGAATTTGCAAACATTGGTGTCCGCTAGCCTCTGCTGGCATCCGTTAGCCACCGCTGGGCACCGCTGTCCTCCGCCGATAAACGTCGACCGCGTCCAAAACTTTTCAACATGTATAAAATTCCTCTGGGCTTGTTGACGTACCTCTGGCAATGTTGGAGGCCATTAGGGAAAGTAAAACTCCGCTACAACCAAGTTCCCTCCACTAGCCTCCGTTAGCATCCGCTAGCTGAAGTTACTGGTGTGATCGTCTATACTGGCTAACATTTGGGCGCTGCTTCACCCTGCCTGCTCAGAATCACTGGACAGTGGTGTGTCCAACCCCTGTCCCACATGTTGCCATGTTGACAAAAGTCCCGCTTGTTCTAATGGAGCGCTGGCTAATGCCTGCCTCAACTAACACCATGTTGTGGAACGCCGTGCTGCGTTTGAGGTTCGCTACCAAACTCCGGTAACGTGAGTTTTGCTGACGTTTGGCCAATTTTCTCGCTGGGGTAAACGTTATAGTGTGATTGGGCCTTAAACAAGTAACAAAATGAGAAAAACTTTAATTGTCCACAGGGGGAATATTCTAGTTACTAATTTGGTTAGTAGTTTAGCTAATACAGCTACTAAGGCTTTGTTCAGACTGCCAGTTCAAATCGGATTTATTGCATATCTGATTCAAATCTGATCTCACTGATGAACCATCCACATTATATATAGCAAGTGACCAGATCCGATCTGTGTGTCCGTGTTGTAATCCTCATTTTCCATCTTATCCACATCGGTTGCTATAGCAGTAACATGGCACCTGCAGGGCATGTGAGCGGAGCTGGAGCGAGCGTGGAGCGGCATATTATGAAAAAAAACTGGAGCGGCATATTTGCAAAAAAACTGGAGTGTCACCTTAATCTCTCGCTCCACTTTCCCATACCGGAGTGGTACCGGACCCACTCACATCATGCGTCTGAAGCATGACTGACCCAGAATGCATCTGTGTATTATTAAGCCTGAAACACACTGCAAGCATCACGCCAGACACGCGCAGCACACAAGCAGCAGCTGAAGACAACTGTTGCGTTGCTACTCAATCTTTCCACATCATTTGTCTTTGATAATGACTTTTATTCCCCCTTCTGTGTCTTCTGTGGCCATTTTTTTGGACATGAATTCACAGGTTAGTTTGGGCTTTTGTGTGTGTGTTTTTTCCCCCACTGGATCATTTAGCTGAACAACAGCGTCACCTGACAGCACACGTCATGTTGATTATTTTGTTTTCTTTTTTGGAACGAGCAGTGACCAATTTTATTGGAGTGGGTGAAAATTGACCGGAGTAGGGAGCGATAATAAGCGATAATGAGCGGTCTGCAGTGGCTGTGAACAGCGGGAGGAGCTGCTCAAGAAACCTCCAAATTCTTCAACTTCACCTCAAATCAACAGCTAGACGGTTGAAATGGCCACAATTGGGTGTTCCAATAGGACAATGATCCCAAACACACATCAAAACTGGTTGTGGTTTGGATAAAGCAGGCTTCTGGAATGGCCTTCCCAAAGCTCCGACCTCAACCCTATTGAAAATTTGTGGACTACGCTTAAAAACTGGGTCTGTGCCAGGAAACCAACCAATTTAAATTAACTCTACCAATTCTGCCAAGAAGAGTGGTCAAATATCCAGCCAGAATTATGTCAGAAGCTTGTTGATGGCTACCAAAAGGGTCTGATCGAGGTGCAGCTTGCTAAGGAACATTAAATCAAATATTAGTGGGGGTGTATGTATATATTTGAGCCTGTATGTATAATTTTGACCCTGTGTGGATTAGAGAAAATCCAAAATAAATTCACACCTGTGCACCCAATTCCTGTTTTTTGAAGTCATTAATGATGTATGCTGTACAATGATTCCACCCTGGCAAAAGAACAGTTCAAAGAAATCATTAACATCCCAAAATTACCATGACATTCACGCCCACGATGAGTGTATGTACACTTCTGACCACAACTGTATATACTGGAACAATGAACAATATTGATACAGTGATACTACAAGTTTCATGTTGCATTTTGAAGACAGGATGGCTTATGTTTGCATATACATGCAATGTATACATGTGTTGTTCTGTTGTGGTATCTCCTAATAATTGTGGTAATCACATCCCAAAATTACCATGACATTCATGCCCATGATGAGTGTATGCAAACTTCTGACCGCAACTGTATAAGAACTTGAGCCAAAATATTGACCTTGGCCTGCGACCTTAACTTTTAACTGATTTTTCCTGAAATTAAATCACTTCGTCCTTGGCTAACTTTCAATCATTTCACCAACTTTGGTCCAAATCTGATCAAAACAATTCAAATTATTTTGTTCATAGACATAGGATGAACACAATACACCTGCCTACACTTCCATGCACAGTTATAAAAATGAGACACTTTCCTCTGTATTAGTGTGGACCTGGAAATGTGAGTTTGACCTCTAACATTGATGACTGACATATTCTAAACAAAATCAAATGACTTCTTCCAAACCATGGGCCCAATGTACCATCCAAGTCTGATCAAAACTGGATTAGGCATTGTTGCAAAAATACATATAAACATTGTTACAGACAGACTAAAGCGATCAAAAAAGTGTGCGCCCTCAGCAGTGTTACTGAAGACCCACCCAAAAATGCCTTTCTCAGATCTGAAGGGATGTTGCATTTTCACTACACAATTGTGGCCTCACAATCCTTTCCTGAACCAGGCATGTTTCTTTGCACGATTCTTAAATGTGAGTTTCTAATGAACACTGATGAGTTTGATTTTCTGCGTCACAAATTTGACCAGTCCAATCACAGCTCAGTATGCAAATGAAGACTGTCAGACAGCTCTGACAGTGGCGATATTTCTGCTGCAGGCTTCAGTGACACGAAGATGTGATTCAGGCCCGTCACAGCAGTTTACCAAAACATTTTTTGCTGCAAAATATTATTTGCGGCATCTTATTTTTATATGCCATAAGCAGATCACTGGAGCTGTTGGATCAGAATTTGTGCGACACAAACTTACCGTATAGCAGATACACGAGTTTGATCGCCTTAGTGTCGTTAGTGTTATTTATGCATGAGTTTAAAGGCCACCCCCACTCAGAGACTTGACAACTGAAGGAATATTTATGAAAATGATAAAATCTTTCTTTTTTTTGCCACCCAGAAAAATGGCATCAGTACTTTAAAAATATCAAAAGCACATCCTTTGAAGCTAAAAGGTTTTTTTTTAACTCACTTCAGTTGGACTTTAAGGTCTTTAAAAAAGTGCACTTTGACTATGCTCCCATTAATCCCATCAGTTTTAGATGTTCCACATTGGAATGGTTAAATGCAGCGTAAGAAGAGCTTCTGAGAGGCTGCACATCGTGCAGGGCGCTTTCATGTGAAATATAGCGAGTGCAGCAATTAAGTAGCTTCATCATGCAGAATTGACAGCTCTATGAGCTTGTAGGAGTTTTAGAAGGGGAGCTAAAAGCACCCTCCACATCTTTTGAAGACAAACTCCTTCATCACCAAACCGATAATAGGCGGCAGCTAAATGAGTAATGCGGAGCCGATGTTGCCATGCACACAGACAGTGCCGTTCTGCAGATTAATGGGCGAGGTGGCTGCCGTCCTGCTGCATTCCCCTCATCATCCATCACGCCACCCCGGCCGCACAACTCACCTGAATGCATCTGTTTGAGTTATATTTCCCAAATATTACTTACAACACATTACTTCTGCTGTCACATCAACATCTCCAATCAATAACAAAGCCACAGAGACATTTCACCCCCAGTACCCCATCATCAGCTTTTTCTCCACCTTTAGTTTAGCAAAATGCTTCAGTGACAGATTACATCAGACAATAAGTCTGTGAGGATGCAATAAGACCCCGAGCTACTTGCCCACAATAAAAACAAATGGACTGTTGATGAGCCTAATGCTAATTTAATCAGTCACTCATATTAATTAATCTGCTATCAGTGGCTCCATCATTCAGGTCATAAGATCTACATTAGTGGTAATGCTGGTTGACGTGGGTGTCGCATTATACCATCCCTAGGCGCCTAAGCACACCGGCTGATTGTTCAAATGAAGCTGATGACCTCCGTCTCTGAGCCCATGGTCTTACTTTGCACTGCACACAGCAAACCTTGGACAACTGCCGTCTCTGAGGAGGAGCGTGGCCGAGCACAAAGAGCCCGGGGCTGAACTCTATCAAAGTTATTGACTACCTCTCGTGGTTGCATGACAATAAGCTTAGTCGGCACCGTCCCACCTGCACGCTCTCTTTTCTCTCCTGGCAATTCACGAGGTTAAGGCCACAACAAACCACTGATTCACCGGCCTCCTGAACAAATGGGAGCAAGCACCAAGGGGGTTTCAAAGAAGTCTGCAATATTCGATTTCTTCAGACTCCACGTTCCAGGGCACTGACCTTTCAGGAGAAGCAAATTTACTCCCACCTCGGGGCTAGGAGAACCTTGATAAAGTCTGGCCTAATGCACCACCAGCAAGAGCCTGTAATGAGTGAGACATATGCCACTTTTCCACTGCCGGTATCTACTCGACTCGACTCGACTCGGCTCGACTCGGCTCGACTTCGTTTTCCACTGCAATTGCATTTTTTCAATGTGGGCGGGTTCATCATAGCACGCATGCGCGAAAACTGCCGTGACGTATTTACCCACGCGACTCACTGAGGGCTACAGGACTATGATGTGACTTTTCTGTGGCTATGTCTCGAGACAAAATACGCTTGAAAAGAACAGGAGAGTTTGGGAAGCGATACAAGAGTATGACGCCGAAGACGAGAGGATACATGCCGCCAAGAGACAACCTGTATGTGAGGTAAGCAACGGTCGCTAACGCTAGCTTGCTAGCTAGCTCCTACATACTAAATTCCAATGTAGGCTTCAATAGACAATTTACAATGTTTACCAACATTCAGTCTGTAAAGATGTAATTCCGTTGCGAGCACACAACTGGTTGCAGAAAG
>OMMV01229016.1:0-12349 GCA_900302635.1 Chatrabus melanurus | reverse complement strand
CACCAAGCTTGGTCTGCACATCAACCTGAAGAAAACTCAAATCTTGTACCAACCACCTCCCCTCGAGACTCACCCGAGAGCTCCTGCTATAACACTCAACGGACAGGTCCTGGAAAATGTGAGCCACTTTCCATACCTGGGCAGCCACGTGTCATCAAATGCCAACATCGATGATGAGATACAACATCGTGTCAAATGTACAGGAACTGCCTTCGGCCGACTTCATACCCGCGTGTTCCAAAATAGAGACATCCGCAACGAAACAAAAATCCTTGTGTACAGAGCCGTTGCCATTCCAACCCTCTTGTACAGAGACCTGGACAACGTACCGCCGCCACCTGAAGACCCTAGAGCGATTCCATCAACGCTGTCTGAGGAACATCCTCCGAATTGGCTGGGAGGATTACCGCACCAACATTAGTGTCCTGGCCGAAGCGAAACAACAGAGCATTGAGTCCATCATCATCATCATCATCAAGAATCAACTCCGGTAGGCGGGCCACATCGTCAGGATGGATGACAGCCGACTCCCCAAACGGGTTTTCTACTCCCAACTGAGCCAAGGAAAGTGGACCAGGGGTGGACAGGAAAAAACGATAGAGATCTTCTAAAATCAAACCTGAGGAGCTGCAACATCGACCGGAAGACCTGGGAAGAGCGAGCTAAAGACCGCGCTAGCTGGAGAGGGCTGATTCATGTAGGACCGGAAAGTTTCGAGAAGATGTGGATGAGCAACATTGAGGAGAAGAGGAGAAAGCAGAAGGAGCGACAAAGAGACCCCGACCGCCCAAAACTTCCCACCACGACTACGTGCAACGTATGTCAGAAGCGGTGTGCAACAAGACTGGGACTCTTCAGCCATCTCAGGGTCCACCAGACCACCAAAGATTAGGGGACCATCATCCTCGAATCCCGAGGGATAGCCACGATCAGAATCAGTCTCAGTATTGATGATATTAATCACTGCAAAATGATTGTGGGTTTTAAGCAAGTCTGTAACTAGTCAATGGTAACACGCTGCTAACTATTTTGTCTGTTTTTTGTTATAACCCTGACACATCCAGGCAGAAAAGTAATGCACCTGGAGAACAACAAAAACAGAGTGCCAGACAAAGGGACGGCAGCAAATATGAAAAAGGCAGCACGAGGAGAGAAAGCATCATTTTAGACATGTTCAAAATCGAAGTTTATAAAATCTTATGAAACATGAAGACGTGTCGCTGAAGCGCCGTCTTCTAGCATTTCGTTAAGAAAAAGTCTTCATGTCTTAAATTAAGTGAGGTGAAACTTTCATTGTTCGCTGTTAGTAAAAAAAACTGACTTGTTGCACTGTTTGAGACGTTTTAATTGTATTTATTCAGTGAAACATTTTGAAATTAATTGTGCCATTTTCAAAGTTTGTAAATCTACATTTATTAAACCTTATGAAACATGAAAGCATGTTCCTCTTTTGTAAGAAGACTGTCTTCTTACAAAATATCGTAATAATTATATTATAATATAATACAGTTTTTGTGCTTGCTGAAGCAGTCTGTCTTCTTACAAAATAATATTGTAATAATTATATTATAATATAATACAGTTTTTGTGCTTGCTGAAGCAGTCTGTCTTCTTACAAAATAAGACGGATATTATAATAATTATATGACAATATAATAATACAGTTTTTGTACTGACCTGCTGGGACAATTTATTGCAGTAGCTGCTTGCTGTCTTTAACTATCAGTTCTAACCTAAAACTGACTTCTTCATGACAAAATATTTAGTTTTGACCTTTGTACTTAACAGGCAATGCTTTTCTTCTTTTTTTTTTTTTTTTTGATTAAGAAAAATAATTGGTCCTAAAACAAGAAATGAATATAATAAAGTCATAAAAGCATTACATTTAACTTTGATAGATGTAGACACTCTGTTACAACTCTATTTGTATGTTTTAAGGCAAATTCTGAGTGAACTGTCTGAAAGTGATCGCTTCTTTTCATGTTTTGCAAGATAGAACCTTAGAATTCCAAACAGACAATGAGTCCTTACTGTCTGCATTTGATCTGTTTGCACAATAACCCATTAACGAATATGGTAGGATTTTGATATTGTACATTTAGAATATATTTAGGGTGTATATCATATTCATGTATGAAAGAGATTTGTTCCACTTATCAGTTTTGCTATTTGAAATGTAAAAACTTTGAAGCTCAGTATCTCAAAACCACTCAGAACGTAGATAGAACCTTACAATTCCAAGGGGACGAAATGTTTCAAAATGTTTTAGTGAATTTGGTATTGAAACCTAACACAAGTGAGTCAACTGGGATCGCACCGTTTGGAATTTCATGTTTAAAGGCTACAGTTGCCGCAGGTTCTTTACTTGCACTTGCGTTGCTTGTATTACATATCATGCATTTATGAATCCCTCCAGACTAGGTTGGACTTAGTCGTCCACTGCTGACGATCTCTGCCTTGAGTTTTCAAGAGACAAACTGTGGGGCCAGCTCCTGGTTTGGGAGCACATGTAGAACTGTAGGCAGTCTTTTTGAGTTAGGTGCGGTAAGAGGATTAAAATACCCCTCATCCCCTGCAAAGTCTCATAGGACTTTTGTTTACCCGGCTGGCTTTTTCAAGTGGTCCTCGGCTTCAAATCACTTTACCTCAACAAGGACGAGTAAATAGGTTGTTTGTCGAGGGGGGGATCTGACTTTAAAGTGTGAGAAGTGTTTTATGGCGACCACTCACAGATGGTAACGGGCCTGTGAAGGGCTGGATTAAGATGCTGCCTGAGAACTCGGGGAGTTCTCAGGTCTGATAGTTGTTAGTGGTTAGTACTTTTACATAAGTACATGATATCATGATGTACAGGCTTTTGAAACACGCACATCATAACAGGCTATGAACTATGATTTGCCTTTGCTCAGATTTTTACCTCAATCGAGGAGGTTGTGTTTTCCTTGGCGTCTGCCTTCCTGCCTGCCTGTCTGAGAGCAGGATATCTCAAAAACATGTAAAGTGATTTCAGTCAAATTTGGTAGCGTATTGGGCCTTTGGTCGAAGAAGGCTTGGTTAGATTTTGAAACGGATGCGGATCCAGGATCATAATTAATTCGTGTTTTTATAATGTGTCTCACTGATTATGTTGCCTGCAAACAAAAGCTTGGGGAATTACCCTCTGTCCATCCATCCATCTGTCCATGAGACTCCTCCTCAACCGATTGGTGGATTTCAATGAAATGTTACACAGTGGTAGCACACCATGTGAAGATGTGCATAAAGGAAAATAAATCTGGTCCGACATATTCAAGGAGAGATCATTGGACTTTAGTGTTTATTTGATGCATTATATGATACCGACTTCGTAAGTAGAGCAGGTAGCTCAGTGGAGAGGAGTCGGACTATCAATATGTAGACCTGAGTTCAATACCCGGTCACGCTACCTGTGTCCGTGTCCTTGGACAAGACACTTCATCTGCATTGTTTCAGTCCACCCAGCTGTAAATGAGTACCGGCCTGGGCTGAGGATGTGACCTGTATCGGACTAGCGACCCGTCCAAGGGGAGTCGTGACTCTCATCTGCTTCGCACTACGGGATCCGGGGATAAGTACAGTGCATTTGCTGGATTACTCAAAGTTTTCAGCCAGTTACCTCAAATATTGTGAGGAAGAACCCGTTAAATTTTAGCGATGATAGGGGTTCGACTGTGAGCTCTATTCTGCACAGCACTTCAGGGTATAAGGGTAAAGATCCAGATCTCTGAAGTGAAAATGCTATTTAGCAGAATAACAGTGTTGCTAATCTCACAAGGTTTGAGGATTATTCAGCCTCTCTTAAATAGTTTGACAGCGTTGTAGTTTAGATAACATTTGCCTTCCTGTGTAACCTAAAAGACGGCGGGAAAACCGTTGGAATAATCGTCCAGAAGAGGTCATGCCATTGGAGATTTGTTCTTGTTTTGTTTTTTTTCTTTGTGAGCACAATGAAACATTCCCACATGTGCACCGACGAGCACGCCCTTTGTCAGACACATAGGTTTTACAGTACCGATTATGATTTACAGCGAAGGCGGAGGATCTGCATTTATCCAGATGTGTGCATCCCTCAATGCCTGCCCTCGGTGAGATAAAAACCACTGACCTGTGCGACGCAGCGCGCACAGACACTTGCACGCATCGCATCGCGCCAAAGAATCCCTCTTTTCCACCCGATTTCTCCTTTGTGCTTCAAAACATTCCCTTTCCTCCTCCGTCTTCTCCCTTCTCGTTTGTCAAAGGCTAAAGAAACAGAGACACAAATCCGACTGGGAGAAGTCACTCCCTGCGCACTGTTATTCCTGCAGAGTCCTATCTGAAGATGTTTGGAATAGTTTTCCAGTGGATAAAGTTGCCCTTCCAAGACGGGGTTGTTGTGATATTTTTGATCGGAGTGCAGTAACGAAGTCGTCAAATTTACCAAAGACGCTCATCACAATTCTGAATTTCACACAGGTGGAATGGAAAATCTTGGCACATAAATGTGCTTATACCGCCACTGTGTTATGAATACACAGAAACCATCCTCTCTGGGTTTCGAGTTGGGCGGAGTGCTGCTGTTTTTGATCATCTATGTTACACATGACACATTCTTCTGGGGATTAATATCTCCACCGCTCCCTCCCTCCCTCCGTCCTGCCTTCTGACCTTGCGTTTCTGCATCTAACAAAGTTTTCTTTTGCCTCGTTCCAACGTCATTATTACACCTAAACCACCGCTTTCTGCCCCCTTTTTTTTGTTTGTTTGTTTGTTTGTTTATCTGCTAGACTCAGACTCCAGTGAGGACACAGATGTCAATGTAACAACATCCTGTGTCCAGGGAAAGGGCACAAATTACCGAGGCACCATGAACGGCACTCCAGAGGGTGTGACCTGTCAGCGTTGGGACTCCCAGTTCCCCCACAGCCACTCGTTTCTTCCTGAGAACTTCAAATGCAAGTGAGTAATGTTTTTCTCACGCACATTTCACTGGTGTAAAAATGCCTAACTGGTAACGCTAGTGCACAAAATAAAGTCATCAGAAAATGGACTACATTTATGTAGCAGTTTTTCCACCTGAAGCAGGCGCTCAAAGCACTTTACAATGATGCCACACACACACACACACACACACACACACACACACACACACACACACACCCCGATGTCAGCATGCAAGGCGCTCAGCTGCACACCGGAAGCAACTTGGGGATTAAGGACCTTGCCCAAGGGCCCTTGAGTGAGTTTTCCGGTCTGACGGGGATTTGAACCAAAGATTCTCTGGTCTGAAGCCCATCACTTTAACCTCTAGATCATCACCTCCCCAGTACCATAAGACAGTGGTAGTGCACATGGCGGTATTGTTTTCAGACCTGCATGTCAGCAGATTAATTTGAAGAGTTTTGATCCGATTTGGACCGAACTTGGTGGAATGATTGAAAGTCAGCCACAGACAAAGTGATTTGATTTTGAGAAAAATAGGTTAAAGGTCAAGGTCACAGAGCAAGGTCAAAATGTGGGTCTAATACATACAGGGGATATTTAAAATGGGTATTCCGTGGAATTGGTTAAAGATGCACCTAAATTCATTCTCTATACCCGCTTACTCCAATTAAGGGTCACGGGGGGGCTGGAGCCTATCCCAGCGGTCAGTGGGCGAGAGGCGGGGTACACCCTGGACAGACTGCCAGTCCATAGCAGGGCCATATATAGACAGACAAACACATTCACACTCTCACTCACACCTACGGTCAATTTAGAGTCACCAGTTCACCTAACCCGCATGTCTTTGGAAGTGGGAGGAAGCCGGAGCACCCGGAGGGAACCCACGCAAACACGGCAAGAACATGCAAACTCCACACAGAAAGGACCGGGTCGGAAGTGAACCTGAGACCTTCTCGCTGTGAGGCAACAGTGCTAACCACTAATCCACCGTGCCGCCCAGATATACCTACAGTTACTATAAAACACCAATATGAAGTCATACATCAAGTTTCTATTGGTCACATGATCTTTGACCTTGGATGACATATAAATGTCAAAGTCAAGGTCATAAATGTTTAGCTCACAGTTTGGAGCCATTATGGATTAAACATGGTGGAATGGTTGTTTGTTAGTTAAGGATAAAGTGGTTCAATTTTGGGCAGAATTGATCAAATGTCAAGACCAAACAGAACCAAGGCCGGATTATCCATAGACCGGATCAAGCAAGTGCCCAGGGGCACCACACTGTGTTAATCCAGCCCTGAACAGAACCATATATTATGTTGTCACTGATTCACAAAGAAAATATTTGCATGACTCTGTGTCAAACATGTAAGTCGTGGGTGCAAGGCACCCCTTCTTGTTTAATTTGTAGCGTTTCTGCGCATTGCAGGGATCTCAGCGAGAATTACTGCCGCAACCCTGACGGTGCAGATTACCCATGGTGCTTGACTACAAACCCAAATCGGAGGATAGCCAGCTGCACCCACATTCCCAGGTGTGATGCCGACGCCATGGAAAAAACAGGTAAATTATTGCGTGTCAGCTTTTTTCATTTTTAAGTGCCAATACCCAGATGAGCAAACGACAACTTCTAAAATGCTGTGCAGTTTTTTTTTTAGTGATTTCTTGAGCAGTGTTCTTTAAGTGCAAAACCACTGATGCTACAAAAGACCTGTCATGTTTTTGCAGACTGAAGTTAGACAGGCGCGTTCTGTGGCGCTCCTGCAGGACTGGGCCACTTGGCAGCGTAACGGCCAGTAAATTCCATTTCACGGAAGAACAAAAACACAGGACCTTGGCTGTAATGCGCGCTGTGATTTCCCCGCGTTTCTTCTCTGCTTTACATTTCAAAAAGACCACACGTGTCACACGACGCAGAGTCGGTGACTTACCATATGTGCGCCCCCTCCTCCGGTTGTGTTTAACAACAGACGGACTAAGGTTGAAATTGTTTTATTATATTTGGGTACCATCGGGTGCACGGGGCCCCTTTGCTTTAAAATTAGACCAAACCACAAAGAGAACTCAAAACTTTGTTCTTGCTTGCGTTACGATAGCATCAATGACAAAGTCAGCCAGAACCCAAATTAGGTCTTTGCATGTGTGCACATTGAATACTCATGCATTTACGCTTTGAAGAAATTGCTGAGCTCAGTAGGCGCATGTGCTCCTGGGAGGTTTTTATAAGATAGTCTGAAATAACTTTGCCTTTTGTCTTCTGCAGAATGTTATAAAGACAATGGGGAGACGTACCGGGGCACGTTATCCATAACCCGATCTGGGATTCCTTGTGCAGACTGGTCAGAACACATAAATAGGTAACAAAGTCATGTAAACTCACATATATATTGTTGTTTCTCCTGCTACCAACTATGTTGCTCTAACTTTAGAGTAGGAATCGCTGGAAACGTTGGCAGAAAGACGCTGACATTCCTTTCAGTTCAGTTGATGAGTGTTTGTTGACAACATCGCTCTCATTGCCTTGTGAAAATCCCTTTCATATGAATGGGGCTAAGCAGTGAAAACAAACAGCGAGAGGAAATCAGGGGTTCCTCTGGGGTCAATACCGGGCCCAATTATTATTCATCTAACTGACGAGAGGAAACCCCGGGGTGCTATCCAAACGACCCACCCTGACGGAGTGGCTGCCCACTCCCCCTGGATGTTGTTCCACGCTGAAGTCAGGCTGTTGGAATTACTTAATTCACAGGAATTTTAAAAGCCAAAATGGCACAGACAGATGGACATGTTCCAGAGCCGACCCCTGACCCCAGGAAGTGCTTTGCCGAGCGAGGTAGATCAAAGCCAATCAGCTCCCTCACGTAGACCGCAGCCAGAGAGTCTACCCTGCTCAAGGTCGGGGGTTGTCCCGGGAAAAAGTGCGGCGAGCCACAGCTCAACATTCTCCTGAGAAGTGAAATTATCTTCACCCTGACAAATTGCCGCCCGTCGCACACTCGGTATTATTTTTTTACTGTAAACTCTGCCTCCCAATTGCTTTTCAAGAGCATTTTGGATGATGGAGTCGATTATATGTGATTCTCAGCGAGTCAAGTTGCACGATTAGATGTGAATTCCTAAAAATCGGGAGCACGACCAAATCGTTCCGTAGAGGACGTGGCTCCTGCTGGTCTGAGCCCCGCTGCATGCTTAGATCGCATACTTTCATACTCCCATGAGCGTTCTTCACAAAGCCCCGTTTCCTTCTACGGGCTCTGTGCCGCGACTCCGGAGGATTCACTGCACTATAGGAAAGCCAGCGTCAGACTTTCCAAGCATGCCAATGCTTGCATGACGCTCCGTACGTTCATCTGATGGCTATTTATGAAGTCGCTGCTCTGCTCGTAATTCTAATCGCAAATGCAATACGAGAACCTGTATTTGTGTGTTTTATTCACAGTGGGGATTCTCACTCTACAGTGTCCCATGTAGGGCTGGAGAAGAACTACTGCCGCAATCCAGACCAGGATAAGCACGGCCCTTGGTGTTACACCGATCCAAATAACCGCTTGGCGTGGGACTACTGCAAACTGAAGCCCTGTAAGTGATTTACCTGACCTTCTGTCTTCTGACGGCGGCGTCCTCAAAAGTAGACAAAAATGGATTATGTCCGCCATAGTCAGTGAAACCTGTCAGTCGGTTCTGGCAAATGGCGCTACTACCGTTACTTTTACCACATGGTTCCATTTGCACAAGGTGGTTGTTGGGGCGGACAGTGCAATTAAACATCATCATCATCATCATCACAACGGGCTGCTGTGAAGATGAGTCCAATAATGGATGAGCGAGATGAGGAGTTCAGCATTTGTGTGTTCTTTTAAAAACCAATTTAACACAGCGTGGCGGAGGCAGTGGGAGTGATGCATGTGTTGTACTCTGTAGTTCAGCTGTTCACGATCTATGTAGCAGACACTTAAGGTGGATATATATCGTCTTTTGCAACGAGGTCTGGCAACGTGTCTGCCGTAATACTGAAAATGCCAAGTTGTGCATGTGTTTTAAGAGCAGCTACCTTTTGAAGTTAAGGTAAGAAACTGCTCACCGGTGTGAGGCGGGTGGGGGGGTGAACATTTTAGATGGTATGACAGCAAGTATGCAAACTCAAAAAAGAGGAGTGCTTTGAATAAGGAAGAATAAAGAGATAGAATTTTCTGGGGATTACCCCATTCCTGGTTGTGGAGCGTTGTGATACTTCTATCGGAGATTATTGCATCAGCATGGTAGTTTTGAGTACCGACGGGCAGTATTATAGAAAACGCTCTGTTTAGCATTAGCAGGTAGCGTGTTAGCTTTAGCAGATGCAGTCACGCTACCCACAGTTAGCACTGTCTTAAGTACGGCCCCGTCAGAAGTCACGGGACGGGGTCATTATTCCGAAGGTCCATTGGTCCGAATTTGGACCTCCGGTTTGGAGGGCTTACCCCCCAATTTTACAAATAAAATCCTTACTTTTTGGGTATTTTATAAATATAATGCATAATTCTACCTATAGGGCAGGTCCCTTAGAAGCAACCTAGGTGGAAAATTAATATATATTAATAATATATACAATACTATGCCAATTCAGTTCAAAAAGTGAGGTGTGAAAAACGTTCTTGTCAACTAATAAATTTGACACATGCTTTGAAGTAGATTAATTTTCGGACCTATGGGCCTTCGGAATATTGACTAGTCACCCATAAGTCAAAGGCGCCATGTCAATGTACTAATGTCCGGTATAAATAGTGGTAAGCCTCACATCTGGAAATCAGGTAATTCCCAGACAACTTTCACCACTGTAAAATGCATTATATTCAAATAAACAACAAAATATGAAATTAGAAGATCACAAAAAAAGCCAAATAAGTGAGTTTGCTCTGATTTGGCTTCATTGAGTTAAACTGTTCTACAGCTGAACAGCAGCAACACCAAAAGCATTTATTTTTCAAACCATACTTCTGCCGCGACTAGTAGCATTCATATGTGCAAGTGTCTGGCACCGGCTGAGGCTTCGACTTTCTATACATAGCCAAGCGGATAAGTGTAAAATCGTTCACATTGTGATACAAGCATCAAATTTGGCATGTATGGCCCTTCTGTGGTATTCTTTAAGGAAAAAAAGGTTAGCCACATAATATTTATTAAATACCATAGAATTCCAAAAATGTAGGTAATATTTTTGCATTTGTTGTCTATATGTATGTAAACTTGCATGTTCTGTTAAATCAAAAGGATAAATTAGTCTACCGAGTCAAAAAATAGACATGAAAACTACTTGAGAGCCATTGTCAAATACATTTCTTTGGTAACGTTACATATATATATATATACAGACTTAGGAAGACTGTTGTAAAAGTGCCGCAAATTATATAGGAATTCCAACGATGCCACAATGATACAGGTTGAAATAATCTAATATAACAGAATAAAAGTAAACCTTTCAAATGTTTTACTCAGGGTTAAAAGATACACACATATACAAAAAACAGGTAAATGGACATTTACTCAGTTGTCTGGTTGAACGACCTTGTTTGGACTGATGATAGCCATAACTATGAAGATGATTTTTACAGTCTAAGTTGTATAAGAAGTACTACATAATCAATGCAATTGACCACTAAATGAAAAAAAAAAAAAAACGAGCTTGCATGCGGGAGTGTTATAATCATATAAAAGCGCAACTAAATGGTAATATTGGGTCCTTGGTGGCCATGTTGGATTTTGGAATGGTTAACGTTATTTTTGTAAAAGGTACTCCTAGGAGTTTCTTCAGGCCAAATTTGGTGCTTGTATCACAAAGTGAACGATTCGGCCAAAATATGCACTTAGCTGCCCCACTAACATTCTACGAAAAGCATAATCTGCATAAGATCATTGTCAACAGCAACAAAAATGTACTTTATGCAACAGTAAAATAATAAAAATGGATCGCAAAGCGATGAAAACATAAAGGTAAAGGTGGCAATGATGAAGGACGACCATTTAAACTTAGTGTATCTTAACTATCATGCAGAGCAGGTAGCTCAGTAGGATAAGGACTTGGACTACCAATATGTAGGCTTGGGTTCAATTCCCGGTCACGCTGCCTGTCTGTCCTTGGACAAGACACTTCATCTGCATTGTCCCAGAGCACTCATCTGTACATGTGTACTGGCCTTGGCTGGGGAAGTAACCTGTGTCGGACTGACGTCCCGTCCAGAGGGAGGCGTAGACTTTCATTCCATATTCTGTAGCGTGAAGCTACGGAATCCACGGATAAACACTGGAACCAATGGGCCTCAGGGCCTATATAGGACTTATTTCTTCTATCTTAACTATGACTGTTCATGAAAAACGACATGAAATCTGACTCGTTTTCATTCATTACCAGAAATCAATGTGTGAGACCTAGGAACACACATGCAAGTAGAATATGAAACTAGAGGACACTCAGATAGTGTAATACCTCAGCCAAGGCCCAACAGTCCTCTGGAAAAAAATAAAATGGAAATCAACCGAATCGTTTAAAATCTGTTCAACTCTTCCTTGGCCGAAGTTCTACCGCTACCAAATTTCATTCATATTCCTTCATATCTTTTTTGAGAAATCCTGCTAACGGACACACAATCGGCTCCTTGTTGCATTTGAGGGATTGGATATTGGTCACTTCAGCCTGTAGTCCTAGTTTGCAGATCAGTTGGAGCCCAGTTTATTTCTACACCTCTTCAGACCTGGCTAATCGCTGCAACAAGCAGTTGTGCCAGTCTGAAATGTCTGAAAAGAACTTGTTCAGCCTGACTGGACAGCACTTCCAGCACGCCTTGTATTTGTTTGTATAAACCACAGATTAAGACTTCTGACAAGAGGTTCAGCTTTGCAGCCTTTGTTGACTGACAAAAGTGTCATGTATCTTCTTTTCTTTCTTTCTTTCTTTCTTTTTTTTTTTTGCGCTGTTCAGTTGGTGGCTTATGTAATCGTTTAGCTGCGGTTTTGTCCAATTGGCACAGAATACACGATGCCCAAACGCCAAACAGATGCCAGCTTGCTCTGCTGTCCTTCTTTATGAGAAGAAACGCAGTCCGTCGGCTTGACCGAACATTTTCTTTGGCTGGTTTCAATCAGGCTTCATTGAAGAATGGCTGGGCAGTAATTTCCGTAATGTAAAACATGTCTTGCGCCGACTCTTTGAGGTCTCGAGCAAATTTATTTGCTGCGGTTGCTGATGATGAGAGCCTCCGACAATGAGCCACAATTTAGACATACGTTTTTATGACGTATGGAAGGGTGTCTCTTTCGAATGGGTTTGGTGCAGTGAGTGGTCTGAGTTATTCCCCGCTGCCGTCGCCTCTGTTCTTACTGTTGTGATTTTGCTTCACTTTTATCAGGTGAATCTCCCACATCGACTCCC
>OMMV01229015.1:0-14155 GCA_900302635.1 Chatrabus melanurus | reverse complement strand
ATGCATTGAACTCGTTATTTAATTGTATTAGTGATCTAAAGCAGTGGCTGTCTCAAAATTTCCTTCATTAAATGAAGGTAAAACTGAGTCGATTCTTTTTGGTACCTCGGGCATGCCGAATGTTGCACCCTCAAATGTTGGTGTTCTGGCTCCTTATTTAAAACCAGCCGTAAATAATCTGGGAGTTCTATTGGACAGCAGTTTGCAGTTTGACAAACAGATAAACTCTGTTGTTAAAACAAGTTTTTTCCAACTTCGTCTTCTGGCTAAAGTAAAGCCCTTCCTCAATAGACACGACCTTGAGAAGGCCATTCATGCTTTTATTAGTTGTAGAATAGATTACTGTAACGCACTCTATGTTGGTGTTAACTAGTCCTCAGTTGCGCGCCTCCAAATTGTGCAACTTTTAACGGACACTTCAAGACGTGAGCATATTACCTCTGTACTTTTTTTCACTCCACTGGCTTCCAGTTTGTTTTAGAATCAATTTTAAAATTTTAATGTTTGTGTTTAAAGCCATTTATCGTCTTGCCCCATCTTACTTGTGCGAGATTTTAACTGTTCGTAGCTGCAACAGGATATTGCGGTCTTCTGAGCAGCTTTACCTAGAAGCACCCGAGGTCGAGGTATAAGCTTTGGGGTGATCGTGCTTTTGCGGTTGCTGCCTTCAAACCTTGGAACAAGCTACCCCCTGATATACTTATTTCTCGATTTTACTGTTAAGCACTTTGATCACTGTATGGTTGTTGTAAAGGGCTATATAAATAAATATTGATTGATTGATTGAGGAAACTCGACACTATGAGCTTCTCCTCCATGCTTGACTGCTTGACGGAACCAAAGTTTGACTGATTTTATTTCAGTAAAACGTGTGTCACGGTGACACTCCTGTATCGATAGTTAGCTTGCTGGTAACTAGTCAATATTCCGAAGGCCCATTGGTCTGAAAGTGACTGTCACTTACATGGCAACTCACATTTTGGCACCCATACTCCCCCATTTTCAATTTTTGTTCTAACCCCTCTCCCAGAGAATGCAATTATTCCTTAAACCCCCAATTTAGTGATGACAATCCAGTCCACCCCCTCCCCTAACCCTAATTTTCGGGCCAATGGACCTTTGGAATAATGACCCGTCCCCAGCTTGCTAACGTCTAGTTAGCGGTAAGATGTCTTGTAAATCACCTCAGAGGTATCTGGTTACAAAAACAGGGGTTTTAGATTTAAAAGTGTTTATTTCTCATTAACTTTTACAAAATATAAGAGAAAAAAATGCCAAACACATTAGATTTATACAAAAATACAGCTGTCTGGGAGCGTATTACACCATCTTGGATTATTAACCATCGTACATCACGCTGCCATCACACCGCCTTCGCTCGGTCTGGCAGTCGCCGTGTTGCATCGCTCTGCATTTGCATAAAATAGACTTCTCGTCTATTTTGGCCCCGCCTAGCTAGTGGCATAGAGACCACTTTGCCTCTTGTCGCTGGCAAACGGCCACTGTGATTGAAAATGAATGGCAGCTGGTCGCTTTGCCGCTATCTCTTGCAGCTAATCTGACCATAGGTTTAGACCATTTTTTGAAAGTCTCAGACTCGACTGTATTTTTACTGTGTCTCGTTTCAGTCTCCAACATCGAGGACTCGGGATTTTATTACAAGACCACATCAGTGGGGATATCGCTAAATTACCTGCAGTTAGGCCACCGGATGTGTGACTTCTTTGGATTAGGTATCTTATGTTGCTTTGAAAACAGAACTTCAAACCACTCATAGGACTTAAGTGTGTAAGTGGTAGACCTCATGAAGTGATGTCGGTAATTGCACCAAACAACACATTTTCCAGGATCCTTCCACCAACAATAGGGCTAGAAAGGTGATCCAAAGCTTATATTGATCAGCTAATCATTTATCATTACGTGGTATAAGTCATGAAACGTCAATAAAATGTCTTGAAGTTATGTCACCATTGTCCAAAAACCACCACAGATTAAATTTTTTGTTTCATTTGGCTATTTTAGTATTTCCATTTCAGACTTTTATGCAAAACGACTTGCAATCACATTCATGCACTTCCTCTTGAATTTGGAATTCAATGTCATGCTGAAGGACACATAGAGACAGCAGAAGCCAGGAATCAATCCCCCAACCCCTTTTACCAGCTGAGCTTTACGTCTTATAGACTTTATTTTCTACATGCAGGTTTTTCCAGTTTGAGATCATTTGACCAATTTTTCAGGTTTCTTCTTATTCTGATTGTATGTGATTACACGGTATGTTTGTTTATCTGTGTTCTTTAACTGTGAGCAGACAAACAAAGTCGGTTCGGCAATAAAGCATTGGATTAATAATATCTGTGTGCGCAAACAGACACAAAGGGAAAAGGCACCGCTGCTGCAGGAGCAAGCTGATCCAGTTGCTGTTGCGTGATCTGGGAATTGATAATGACGGCTTTCTAATACTCAACAGGAGAGTCTTTGCAAAGTTCAGTGTTTGTGGCATATCGTGTTTTCGGGAAAATGTGACACCTCAAGAGATAAGAAAAGCATTTTCATCAAATCTAGTGGATTTTCTTGGGCTTTCGAGGGGTGTTAAGCGACGCTTTTCAGGCCTGTCAGGGCTGAATTTGCACAGAAATACAACCAGCGTGGAACACTGAGGCTGACTTCTATCGAGGGCTAATATTGTCAAACACGCTTTCTTTTATTTGTAACCGAATAAACTGTGAGGGTTTGCTTTTTAGCTGCTTTGATCGCAGTGTTCTCAAGGTATTATTTTAGTAAACTCTTTGAAGTGCCTTTGATTAAGTTCAAGAAGATTTTGCATTTCGTCGCTATAGTGAAATCGGCTAAAGCAGCTTTACTGTTGTCCATTCGCAGTAATTTGAGAAGCTTTACGAAGGCTCAGAAGTGTTAGTGCTCAAGAGAAGCCGTCAAATTCCTGCAGAGGATGTTTGTAAGCTTACTTTACTCGTCCAACTTCTTTAACAATGCATATTTTACTTGCTCGTTCTACTGAAATGGAAGGACCTGGAAGCTTGGTGCTGCATCATTGTGGAGCTAATCATCTGCAAATATGTACCATTACAACTATAATGTTGAACTGTTTAATAAAACCACTAACTTGTGAGCAACCTGTAGAGCAGGTAGCTCAGCGGATAAGGAGCTGATCTGCCAATATGTAGACCTGGGTTCGAATCCCGCTCATGCTACCTGCTGTGTCCTTGGACAAGACACTTAATCTACATCGTCTCAGTCCGCCCAGCTGTAAAAATGGGTACCGGCCTTGGCTGGGGAAGTAAATATGAGGCATCATTGCTTTGAGCATCTGCTAGATGGAAAAGCGCTATAGAAATGCAGTCCATTTATTTAACTAGGTGGTAAATTACAAATGATAAAAATAAGTTCTTCAGAATGTTTTAATTCCTGTTGCATAATCAAACTGGATAACAAGGGATTTCAAAACCAACAAAAGCAGTGCACTTTTCGACATTTTAAATTTTTTATAACAGTCCAAAACAACAGCATGTAATGGAGTTGATGATTTCAGCTGTTCAGCCTTCTGAACTGCCACATGGTAATTCATTGGATTGAAAGTTATGTTGCATTTATGATTGATCTACAAGCCATATCTAATCCATATCATATTTATTAAATTCTCTGATAAATAATTTGTCAGAGGGAGTAACAGAGGTGATGGGAAATAAAGGTACTTACTGATTTTTGGTTGTTTTTCTTCAGAAAGGTAAAACATTTTGACATTAATCCTGTCCACCATGTTTCTCTCCACCAGACGTAATAGGACATCTGATTGGTTCACTCAGTAACTCAGCTGGCTACCAATAGAGGGCAGCAAAGCTCAAACGTAATGGAGTTGACCAAAATTCTAGAACTAAGATTTTGAGCTCACTTATGACTTTTGGAGCGTGGAACTTTAATAGATAATAATTTAAACACGACTCAAAGCAAAAACAACAATAATAAGGCAAATTACCAATTATTCTGTCAGAAAACAAAAATTATCAACATACCTTTAATTAGGACATCTAATTTTGTGCATTCCTCTCAAATCAATTTGAACATTTTGAAATAATATATTAGTTGTACCTCTTTTGGTGCTTATCATTTTATCATGCGATCAAACTAGACAAAATAAAATCACTGGTCCATAAATGTTTCAAGTGACATTAAAATTAAATGCAGGTGAAAAACATGGGCCCTAATTTGCCCCTTAGTTGGAGATTCACTTTGTAGCAGAATACATTACTTCCTCATACACAAGCTGAACACTAGCTAAGTTAGCAAGAGAGTGATTATAGCACTCTGGATGTTTGTACTATCCAGTACTGTCTTACATATAACTCCAAATGACATGGGTTTTTTAATATGGCTTATGTTCAGAATCTTTTTTTTTTTTTTTAATTAAATAGATTGACATTACTAGCTAATATGAAAGCTGCTGCCATTTTGGTGCAGCCTTGCCTGGCCGCTAGCAAATAATAAATTAAAAATAATGTGAAAAGTCTATTTGTACCATCTGACTTTGAATGAGTTGACGAGTAGGAATTACGACTTCGGGGGGCGTTCCATTTGTCACTTTCTGCTCGTAACTGGGAAATACGACTGGGAAAACGACTTATGAGTACAAATGGAACCCAACCATTATCCCAGGATTCTGTGAGAGTCACCGACTCCCCCTGGATGGGACCCCAGTCTGGTGCAGGTTACTTCCCCAGTCGACGCCGGTACCCATTTACAGCTGGGTGGAGTGGGTCAATGCAGATGAAGTGTCTTGTTCAAGGACACAGACAGGCAGGGCGATCCAAAATCAAACCCAGGTCTACATGTTGGTAGCCCAACTCCTTATCCCGCTAACGACTCCGCCGCTTTTGTTTTGATCCACTCTGGAAGCCGTTTTCCAACAGTGCCGTTTTGGGGTGTGGAAAACGGCCACAACGTAGAGATAATTAGCTGTTTTCCTGTGAAAATGCAGCCGTGTGGACACGGCCTAAAAGCAATAATAAGTGGCTTAAGAGTTGTTATTAAAAAAATGCAAAGTAACATCATGTTACTCCTATTCTTTCTTTTCCTTATCTCATTATCCATCTCTTCTTCAGTTTCACTCTCCATTCTTTTCTGTAATTGCATGGCTCTGTGTACACGTTTGTGTGTATAGGAAGTAAAAACACATTTATCACATCGTGCTAATTGTGTGTGTGTGTGTGTGTGTGTCTGCACTACATGTCTGAATGTGAAAAATGAGCGTGTGTATTCATACTGGGTGAGCTGTGGAGGAGTTTGCTTGTGCAGAGGCATTTTGTTTATACAATGTGTGCTTTATATATGTAACCTCTGGAGGCATTGGCGATGTTAGATACCAGTGTTAGGAAATCACCTGCCGTGCATTAAAAGAGCGTGTGTTGGCTTGAATGTCAGCTTTAATTGTTTGGTGGAGCAGGTCAACAGTCTTCCAATCACGCCTCTTGAGCCAAAGTTGCTGTGAAACGACCTTGGTGAGGCTTGTGCGGGATTATGTGGAGGTGGATGAAGCCACGGCGTGATGAGGTGTTGACCTCGGCTCCTGTCTAACAAAGCAGCTCCCATACATAAATTCAAAAGGAGGTGGATACGTTGTTTTTAGCCCTCAACCCCAAGGCAACCATCGGACCCTCCAGTGTTCATCTGTTGTGGTTTTTTTGTGGTTTATGTTCTGGGGGGGAAAAAAACAAAAAAAGGCATCGCTGGAGCCAATATCCCCAACACAGGATTACTTTTTTTATGAATTAGAAATCACTGAAAGTGACGCACTGTGCAATCTTTTATATTGCAACACCTCCCCTGCCTGGTCCATTTCAATCAGACTGTTGTTGTTTATTCAGATAGTTTGTTTGTAGAGGTGTGGGACCATGGTCCGACTGACGGTGCTGTCATCTCAGCAGAAACATTGGCTGCTATACCCTGATTGCAGCACTTGAGAAGCTGAGTGAGCGTAACCCGTAGTTTAGTAATCAGTTTTCATTACTCATTTCTACTTATAAACATTGCTTATTTATAATTGTACATATGAAGCCCAACATTGTCCTTTTGTTTTTTTAAATTTACCAACCATCGCGAAATGACTCTTGGGATTGCTTGGACCGCAAAGGATACATCTGTTGTATGTAAATCTTGGATGACAAGTTGGCAGCTGTCATTACATTTATGTAATTATCCAGCTACACATTTGTGAATATTTTCTACCACTGAAAATGACAGCGTACAAGTTCAGATTTTTTCTACAAGCTCTCATATTTTTTTTGTCCTGTGACTTCAAATTAAGTTTACATGTGTGTGAATATTTAATACAAGTGAAAATGTGAACATATAAGCTCAGATTTTGTTGTACAAGTTCTCACATCTATCCGTCTATATACTCCTAAAGGAAGGAACCAAGTTTCTTTCTGCCGCTATACGTTTCACCATGTGAATACCTACGGTTTTATAATTGCACAGATTGATAGTGGACATACATGTGATGTGTCAGAGGACATTTTTAGCAGCGATTAATAACCCACTAATTACTTAATTACATATTTCTTTTTTTCCCCATGCTAAAAGTAGCCGCCACCATCTTGGATTAACGTTATTAGACATACCTCACCTCTCCAGATTGATTTCTATGAGATCCATCAATATCCACCATAAAATCAGTCCATCCACGCTCCATTCATCAACAGACAGCTTTGAAGGACTCCAATCATCAACTATACAGGTATTCATGGCATTCTTTCACACAGAGGAAGGCTTGATTTCAGATGTTTACCTGCTGGGGCACAGATTTGCATCAGGACTCTCTGATCATCTTAAAGGCCAACATGTTGTCCATCCCAGGGACGTATCACGTGAGCTCAAACGATCAAACTTGGTCAAGAGACCATGTGTTAGCACGGGCTTATGGTCTAGTCATATTCTACAAGTTCTCACATCAAGTGTACAAGCACTCACATTTTGAAACATACTTACCTTCATACAATACCAAACAAACAAACTTGCAAAACAGTTCTCAAACAGTTTTTAGGGTTGCACAGAAATTTTGGACATTTGCAAATGTATTTGTCTGCAAACAGTCGTAAGCATTTGCAAACGTGTCGCTAACGTTGTTCTTGGTTCACCACGTAGTGAACACAAACAAAAGCTGCAGTGGCAGCCAGACAAAACGATTCTTACCCCAAGGGCAGCAGCACGTTGGGCGGAAAAATGCTGCTCATGACAGAGGTGATCCCTGATTTTCGCCAACGTTTGTCAGAAAAGCAGCGAATCCAAAAATTGCTACGTTCTTCTGCAGTCGCCGCTCTGTGAGATACCAGCTTACAGTCCTTAAAACAGACTTTTGTATGTGGGAATCGGCATGCTCAGACCCTTACCTGGTCAGCTGCCCAAACCACAACATCCATCCATCCATTCTCTGTACCCGCTTAATCCAATCAAGGGTCACGGGGAGTGCTGGAGCCTATCCCAGCAGTCACTGGGCGAGAGGCGGGGTACACCCTGGACAGGTCGCCAGTCCATCGCAGGGCGACACATAGACAAACACACTCACACCTAAGGCCAATTTCAGAGTCACCAGTTCACCTAACATGCATGTCTTTGGAAGTGGGAGGAAGCCGGCGCACCCGGAGGGAACCCACGCAGACACGAGGAGAACATGCAAACTCCACACAGAAAGGAACTGGACACGGTGGGAATTGAACCCCAGTCCTTCTTGCTGTGAGGCAACAGTGCTAACCACTGAGCCACCGTGCCGCCCAAACCACAACATGCCCGCCCTAATTGCATTTCTTTGTAGGTTACCCATTACACACAGGCCGAGGAGCTCTAGCATCCGGAAGGGGCTCAAAGTAAGATCAATGCTCCCTCACATTGAAAGGAGACAGTTTCAGTGTTTCAGGCATCAGGTTATTCCTCCCAAACACCTCCCTTTGGAAGTCTTCCAGTAACATGCAGGAGACCACCAAAGTTGACCCAGAACACACTGCGGTGCGGGCCTTAGGTAAATTAGGATGACCGAGAATCTTAGTTATGCCGCTCTTTTTGACATGCTTTTTGCTACGTTAAAGGTCACAAAAACTGTTTTGTCTCATGAAGAATCAAATTACACCCTTCAAATTGCTGATGTTTAATCCTCTTTGGATGGAGTTTGGTACTGAAGGTCAAGATAGCTGCTGTATAGTTAAATGCCAAACAAACAAACTACTGACCAGCATTCACAGATTGGGTATCCTGTCCAGGCCAAATGCCCTTTTCTTTATTATTTATTTTTCTGCAAATATAACCATTCCCTCTGTGATTGCACTGCATTCTGCTTTATTTCATATCCTGTTTAACAAAATAAACTGCCTCCTTGGGGCTGCCAGTAAGAGGCCGCTGGGGCTGCAAGTATATGCCTACAAGAATATTGATTTTTATTGTTGTTTGCTCTGTTTATGTATAAGCTGGTACCAATAGGTGAAATGCTGTGCACTAATGCCCAATGTCTCAATTCATGTGCTGCTCAACACACTGAACAATGATGAGGGACATGCAAATTTGGACCAGGGGTTAATTATCCAGTTATCACCTCCATCAAGGAGGTTATGTTTTTGTTGCTATTCAGCTGTTAGTTGGTTAGTTAGTTTGTCGGGACGATATCTCAAAAGGACATGAATGGATGTCAGTGAAATTTGATGGAGAGGTAGACTGACTATCTCTCTATATCTCAAAGTCCATTTATCACTGGGCTTGTGACCGATTGGCAAGTGAAATGAATGGCCATTCATCTAATTCGGCTCTTGGTCTAAAACTATCTATCTCTATCGCTCTCTTTGATCTCTGATCGTGAGTCCCTTGTTCCTGCAATCAGGGTCATAATCAAAAGTCTTTTGGGATATCCTGCTAACAGAGAAACAAACTAAATGGCTGGCTGACTGACAGACTATCTCTCTATCTCTTTCTATACTCTATCTATAGCTCTATACCTCTATATCCATCAATATCTCTATATTTATCTATATCTCTATCACTATCTCTATATCACTACCTAGCTCTATCTTTCTGTCTCTATATTCTGCTCTTTGATCTCTAATCATGATTGCTTTGATCCTACAATCAGGGTCATAATCAAAGGTCTTTTGGGATATCCTGCTGACGGAGAAACAAACTAAATGGCTGGCTGACAGACAGACATCTATATCTCTTTCTATATTTCTATATCTATCAATATCTCTATATTTATATCTCTATCGCTATCACTATATCACTACCTAGCTCTATCTTTCTGTCTCTATCTCTATTCCGCTTTGATCTCTGATCATGATTGCTTTGATCCTATTTGATCCTACAATCAGGGTCATAATCAAAGGTCTTTTGGGATATCCTGCTGACGGAGAAACAAACTAAATGGCTGGCTGACAGACAGACATCTATATCTCTTTCTATATTTCTATATCTATCAATATCTCTATATTTATCTAGATATCTAACACTAGCTCTATATCACTACCTAACTCTATCTCTCCGTCTCTATCTATCTCTATTCCGCTCTTTGATCTCTGATCATGATTGCTTTGATCCTACAATCAGGGTCATGATCAAAGGTCTTTTGGGAAACATACAAACAAACATAGTGACAAACAAACAGCAACAAAAACATAACCTCCATCAAACATCTGTACCCAAAATTACAATTACGTGGTACAATATTTGCAACAAGTATTTAGTATATTTATATCCCAATATATTGGGATATAACAAAATATTTGCAAACCAATATTTAATGTGGATCGTACACTGGATATATGTTCAAAACATATATCCAGTGTACGATCCACATTAAATATTGGTTTGCATCATCTTTACAGCAATTCTAGCATTGGTACAGTTACATCCAAATGAAAGGGAACAATTGTCATGCCCATCGTTGTAATGTCGGCTACAAGGCCGGGCGACGTTGGATGCTGTGTGCTGCACATTGTTTTTTTCCACCCCCATCTCTATACAATAAAAATAATGAGGCTGCTGCTTCCCATGATGCTGGTTTGACCAGGTCCCCCTCCCCTAATGGCCAATCAAGTGGCAGACACCTGCTCATTACAGCTTAAGCAGGCATGCACACATTTTTGGACACGCACACTACACACACACGTCTAACTTCACCTCGTGATGATTTAGCAGCACACGCCATCTGTCTGGAATGATTAAGCGTTCCATCAATCAGCAGTTTCTCTTTTATCCAGTCATACCTTTACAAATCAAACACCCACTAGCTCTCACATGTCTGAGTGTGTGCAGCAATCATGACAATATGACATGTGAAGGTGAAATTAGACCCTTTTTTTTTTAAAGTTGACAAATGAATCCAACCAGTCGTTCGTTCATTCATGCAGTTATACGCTGCCAATCTGGACTGATTGGTTCCTCCGCTTCCTGTTGTTGCTCCGTTATCTTCACTGCAGCAATCCAAAGGCTGTCCAATATGGCACCAGTTATAAATGCCAGTACGGTCACTGTAACCACCTCTAAACTTCCATGCCAGAATCAGTGGCGGTTCTCGGGAGAGTGAATTAAAAAGAAGTCCTCACACACTGGAATCAAACCTCCAATATGGCGTTATTGACAATGTTTTAACCGTAATGGTCCCTTCTGTTGTTAAAAGTAAATGCATAAAACTTCACAATGACTTTCCTACGATGGAGCTGGAAATTCCAGCGTCTGAGGAGCACATGACTATGACTATGCTTCTGTGCTAACGCTCTCATCTTTATGGCTTCAGATTGGCACTGATTAGCTACATTTATGATGCTACAGTTGTGGGCCCTCTTCGGTTTTCCAAGGTATGGACAAGCTTTCAAACCGTAACTTTCTGGATTGCGTATCTGTGAAAGTGAAAATGGGGCTTTTCTATGCCTTGTTTGTTCAGATTTCTAGATTTTTCTATATGCCATCACGAATATCGGCAGTGCTTCTTTGCAACCTGTATTTTTCACCAAGCGTTTGATTGGGTTGATCGGGCTGCTCTGTGGGACATCCAAGAATTCATGGGGTCCCGAATAAGTTGCTGGACATTATAGCTGGTCTATACACAGGTACTGTGAGTGCTGTGCGGAGTGGAGGCGGAGTCTCTGACTTCTTCCCAGTGAATTCTGGCATTTGTCAGGAATGTTTTCTAGCTCCTACGGTGTTAACTGCTTGTATGGATTGACCGTTTGGTAGGGTCCTGGTGTCCAACAATAATCTTCACTTTGAGAAGCTGAGTGAGGAGTCGGAGCTCCTGAGTTGGCGATTGCCGTGGATCAAGACTAAGATCCAGGCTTTCAATGACTTCCTGGACTTGGCCATCATGGTGCATCTTGTGGTGAAAGTGTCCAAATCTTTTTAGGGTCCTGGTACTTCCAGTCTTAGTCTCTGGATGTGAGACCTTGACACCAACTAGTGATCTAAGGCACCAACTGGATGTCTTTGGTGTTGGGTCTCTGCAGAGGTTCCTTGGGTACCACTGTAGGTACTGCTGGAATAACTTTGTGTCTAACAAATGGTTACTTAGGGGGACTAATGTGAGGCATATTACTTGCATTGTGAGGGAACATCAGCGTGGTATGTTTCTTTGTGCATGATCCAGTGAGCTGAGGACCCCAGCAACTGGAAAAGGACATGGCTGTGGCAGATAGATGGCTACTTTCAGGAGGAGGGGATGGATCAGTTGGCTGCCTGGGTGCCTCCCAACCAGGACCTAGGGCGGTTCCGTAATGTGGTGCATGTGGCAGCACATGGCACCAGTGCATGCTCACAGACCTGACCTGACCTACATGCACGTGGCACCAGCTCACAAGTCAGCCCAACCAGTTCTATTATACAAGGAATGACATGGGTTTTGGATCATTCCCATCAATTTTGGTTTATTCTGACAATTGCTCATTGTAACAATTCATTTTGTTCCTCATTCATTAGGATTCTGCTCTTGGATCAGTTTAGTATTCTCTCCTATTTCCATAACCAGCGGCCACGAGTCGGTACATTGGTGAAGAGGGAGTCGAATGGATTTGTTTGATTTAGCACACTGATTATAACAGACATTTTTGATAGAGAAGACTCAAAGCTTCCGGTTCACCTAAAAATATGTATTTGGGATTTGTTAATTCGCAAACTATACATCACTAGGAAGAGAAATATTATTTTAAATAAGCAAACAATACATTAAATCATTCAGTGTCCTGTTGCAGTCGAGCCAAACATGTTTCACACCACGTTCTTCAACCTTACTGGAGAAGTCTAAGCATTTCAACTTCCAGGGGCATTAAGATTATCACTTTTGATGCTTTGTGAATAAGTGACACAGATCACAATTCCACCTCCGCCAGGCGGTTTCTTTGATATTCAGTCTATTCCTGTGACTCACACGACTTCCCTGTGATCATGACGGCTGTCGGCTAACATCACAGTGTGAATGACCCGAAATTCCTGACATGAACCAGCAGAGCTGAAGAATTCTCTTGGCAGAGATATAAAACGTTTTCAGTGATGCTCGTGGATGTTTTACCACGAGCTTGACCTTTTACTATCGGAATGAATTATATTTTTTTAAACACCGTCTCGAGTCAGGAAGGCAGTGCTGATAAATGTAGTGCTCTTTCAGAAGAAACCACAAAACTGTCAAAAACATACTAGAATACCAAACTACATAAGAAATTATTGAATGTTTGTAAACATTTAGCTTCTTAATGCCCGTGCCGATCCAATTATGTGGCCCACTAATAAAACAAAAGGACCCACCGTGGCCCCACAGTTGAAATTGGCAAGAACGTCTATTGGCCAGAACTGGAGTTTGCAAGTTGCAAGGGAAGATGGCAGAGGAAATAATCACCAGTGGTGACGTTTGGGAGGCTTTGCGGTAACTGTCTTTGAATCCATTGCCTGGGGTACCCGTCTGTGTTCTTAAGCTTAAGTTGCTCTTACACCTGGCCGGGTTTGGCGCCGTAACGGGCTGAGGTACTACTCTGAGCGCCTTGGCTGAATACCCCCAAGCAACTCTCACCCCGCCACATTTGGCGCATGGTTCACTGTAGAGTCCTCCTGATCAGGCACACCACTTGGAAAAAGTTGGGAAAAGTAATTTTTTTCCCCCCCCAGAGCTCGGCAGACTCCTAGCCATCTCGGCTCTGCCCGTGCTCAGCTCAGGATGGCTCAGGAAAGACGCGGCACCACTCCATGTAATTATGGGTGAAGTTAGTGTGCAATTTTTTTTTTTCTCAAATCTCGATACCTTTGGATAATTCTTTCTGTGCCCGACGTGAAAATTGAATGCGTCGCGCCTGCAACGGTCTCGAGGCGATGCTCCAATTAAAGTGGAGGGCTTGTGCCAAGAGGATCCTTGGTTCAAAAAGGAAAATCTTTAAGGTCCCTTGGGAAAGGTCCTTAATCCCCAAGGTGTGAGCTTGAGTGCCTTGCATAGCAGCACCCTGACATCGGCGAGCGTGTGAATGGGTGAATGTGAGGCGTCATTGTAAAGTGGTTCACTTACCATTTACCGAGGCGTCCAAGAGTCCAGTCAAGCTCCTGAAAATTTAGAACATGTGCAAAACTGGCAGAAGTTTAACCGTCCTTTCTGATCTGTACCACGCAGCATGCTGAGGCGCTGCTTATGGGGGAGGCTTGGCGCTGAACTCCATCAAGTCTAAGAGATGTCTTTGATTCCTAATGCAACACAAGCCTACGAGGGCAATTTACTGTAGTGGTGAAGCTGAAACAAAGCATTCAACCCCAAAACTGATTAACGTTGGCGTACATCGACCCCACGTGACTGTGGGGGGAAAAAGATGTAGCGAAAGAAGAATTGTGGGGTTTGATTAATTAGTTGGTATGGTTTAATCAGCCACTCGCGGCAGATGGCTCCTGACGTTTTGCTAGTTGGAGCTGAATTTGACTCATTCAAGAAGAAAAAAGAAAAATACTTGGATGAAAACACAGTTTGGAAAAACTTTCAGTAAGTAAACTAATTTGTCTCTTTGAGGCTGCTGTTTTTCTGCCGTCAACACGTGAATGCTGCGTAAGAGTCCAGTGTTTGCACAGCGTTAAGCTGCTTCAGCGCCGCACTCGAATCTTAAACAGCGTTCAGCAGACAAACCAGAAGGTGGGGGGGGGGGGG
>OMMV01229014.1:0-10289 GCA_900302635.1 Chatrabus melanurus | reverse complement strand
CGTCGAGTCCTTCAAGTTCCTGGGAACTACAATCTCTCAGGACCTGAAGTGGGAGATGAACATCCACTGCATCCTGAAAAAGGCTCAGCAGAGGATGTACTTCCTGCGACAGGTGAAGAGACACGGTCTGTCTCAGGAGCTGTTGATTCATTTGTACACTGCTGTCATCGAGTCTGTCCTGTGCACCTCCATCACCGTGTGGTTCGGAGCAGCCACACAGCAGGACAGAAACAGACTGCAGCGCACAGTTAGGACTGCTGAAAAAATCACTGGAGCCTCCCTGCCCTCCATCCAGGAACTGTACTCCTCCAGAACCAGGAAGAGGGCAGGGAACATCATCAGAGAACCCACTCACCCTGGACACAAACTGTTTTCCCTCCTCCCCTCTGGCAGGCGCTACAGAGCCCTGCGCTCAAAAACCTCCAGACTCAAAAACAGTTTCTTTCCCACTGCCATAACTCTCCTAAACAGCTGATCTGTTAACCTGCTACACTGTTGAATGGACATACATTCACGTTAACTGGACACCCATTCAGTTTGCATTACATTGTGTTTTTTGCACCATTTTGCTCCATTTGTGTATATATTTTCCTTTTGCACATGTGTATATATTTTTTATTACTTATCTTAGATTGTGTATATTTCTACTGTTCATCCGTGAGCGACACAAACAGCCGAAAACAAATTCCTTGTATGTTGTGAACGTACTTGGCCATTAAAGCTGATTCTGATGATTCTGATACATCCATTCCTGCATTCAGGCCTGCAAGACATTCCAAAAAAAGTTGGAAACGGGTCAATTTATTCTAAATGTATGGATTAAATCATCACTTTTACAGCCAGTTTTCTTGAGACAAGTCAGGGGATGGATACATGAACATTTCCAAGTTGGTGAATGTGTCTTGGACTTAATTTGCATCAATCATTAAGAAATACAAACAGTAGGTACTCTGTGGTAAATCTTTGTCAAGTAGGCAGTTGAGTCACTCAAAAATTGAGTCACCATGCTGGAGACTAGTGAGGAAAGCCACCAAGACATTCAGACAACTCTGAAGGAGTAACAGGCTTCTGTGGATGTGAGTTGAGAAACTGGGAATGGTGCAACTTTTGCCTGTTGCATCCCCATTCTCAGTGTCATGTTGGAGTGGAGTAGAGAAGGATTGTAAAGCACGGAAACGGATCAAATCTGGGCTCTGGTTTCACATGTGCCTTCTGGCAAACTGCAGCTGAAATTTCACATTTTCTTTTTTAAGAAAATCCTTCTCTATATCACTTCATCATGAAGCTGCATAACTGGTGATGCAACAGACAAAAGTTGCACTATGCACAGTTTTTCCAACCGCAACCACATACTGGCACTTTATCATATCCCTGCCCTAACCAATCAGCCACAAATAAACACCTCAATATGTGGGTGACATAAATTATAAAGCTTCTAGCTTTAGGTTTTGAATGCAGAACTGCCGGTATTCTGCAACTCTATTTACCTAAATCCGAATGTGGTAGCGTTGGTATATCAGCAACAAAACTAGTTGTTTTTATTTCCAAATACAGTATCAGAACTAGGCATGTCCCAATCCAGTTGGAAAGATCAGTATTGGACTCAATCAAGGCATTTTTTTAATTGACCAGTATTGGCTTTATTAAACACAAGTCTCGCACGATTAGTGTGTGTTCTGTCATCAGTCCATTTTATAAGCGTTGTGTTGACAGAACTGATAGCCCCCACTCTTCAAAGCTTGCTGCTAGCTCATGAGCAGCATTGCAGCATGTTTTTAGAAGCATTTCAAACGCATATCTATGCTCTGATTCCCTGCAAATAAGGCTATATTTGACAGATCTAGTGTCAGTATGCTCCTGACCAGCCAATCAGGTAGCGCTTTCCACATGAATACATGAGTTTTTCTCATCTTGTCTTATTGTGTTTTCATCCTGCTGAAAGGCATTGTACTGGACCAGAGCCTGGGGGGGTCAGAAGACAGCCCCTCCACCACCCTTTTTTTTGGGTGAAGGTCTGCCTTTAAAGACATATTTTCAGACATTTTTGCATATAATAATTATTACTATTATTATCCAATAATTATGAGAATGAATTATTTTTAGCAAGTAAAACACAGGCAGCAGTAATTGCTCCATGCCATTCAATCAATATTACTCTTGAGTGTTCTAGTTTTACAACCACAGTGCTGCACTAAGTGGAATTAATAAGAACCATATAAAAAAATTCTTTGTTTTTTTTAAAGTTTTTTTTTTACACAAAATAAAGTGATCAAAGCAGCAGCTTAGACTGCATGTAGTGCTTTTTTCTTAATGTATTGCAGAGCTGTTCAGTTGTCAAGCATATGTATTGGATTGGGTTTAATATGCTTGCAAGTTGCTCTGTGCAAGTGTTTTGCCAAAGAAAATACAAGTATCTGATCGGGACTCTGTATTGGCAGACACTCGGTCTTAAATAACTAAGATTAGGATTATCTCTATATCTTAATTTTCATCCTTGCACCCATCCACAAGTGAAACATTGCCCTTCAATCACTGGAAAATTTGCAAAACAACACTATGATGTTATTAAAGGCTGTAAATGTATCAATTTGCTGCAGTCCTCTTGTTTTCTGGAAGTTTGCTGTCCTTCAGCTGAGAAGATCCTGATTAATCTGTAACCTGCTTCGAATAGTGCAATCTGTTTTGTATTTGTTAACAAAAAAAAAACTGATGAAGATGATAGTTAAAAAATTATGGTAAAAGATGATGGAGAGTTTGGTCTGTTGTCCCTTTCAGAAAATCTTCTCTCTGTGTGTTTTACACCCAGTTTTGAGACCTGTTAATTTGAAGAGAAGAAATGTATCTAATTTTTATACAGATTAAAAACAGATGTTAAAATTGTGCAAGCCAAGTCTAGCTGAAACTTTGTATACTGTGACATTAGACTTATTAGACATTTAGCCACACTTAAGCTTAAAATTGACCCTTTTTGTTTCATAATCCATCCATCCATTTTCTGACCCCTCTTATTCCAGTTAAGGGTCATGGGGGGCTGGAGCCTAGCCTATCGGTCATTGGGTGAGAGGTGGGGTACACCCTGGACAGGCCACCATTCTGTCGCAGGGCCGACACACACAGAGACAGACATACTCAATCACGCTTTCACTCAAGCCTATGGTCAATTTAGAGTCACCAATTCACCTTTTGAGGTGGGAGGAAGCCAGAGCACCCGGAGGGAAGCCACACAAGCACCCAGAAAGGACCAGGTCAGAAGTGAACCCCAGAGCTTCTCGCTGTGAGGCAACAGTGCTAACCACTATGCCACCATGCTGCCCTTGTTTCATAATTTAACTTTATATTTTGTTTGCCTACTGAGAGGTTTCACTATAATAACATATGTCAGTAGGAGTCACAATCACATCAGTTCACATCATAATCAGCATGAACATCACATCAGTTACACACTAAGTGAAAACAGTTTGTGACCCCAATTCAAACCCACATCATTAAAAAGTTTAAACATTGCGTTCTAACTTAGAATATGAATGAGTTCAGTGTAACAAATGACCTTGTTTTGTGTAAACCTGAAAAACAATCAGGTGGGTTACCCTGATGATTCTGGTTCTGTGTCTACTGAGCAGCGAGCAGTTTGCTTGCCAAACTGGCGGTGGTGCTCACTGTTTGACCAGAGTGGGTGATTTTGCATAGCTCCATTATCTTTGATTATTATTATGCACTGTTAATTAAATTTTCATTTTCTAAATTTTCCTTTATGAAACATGGCTTTACATTGACTACAACCTTTAAGAGTTGTATTCACATAAAATATCTCTTGGCATGGAAATATTCTGAACAGAAAGTTTATAGTTATAGAATAACTTTATCAAAAAAAATTGTATCACTGTTTTTCTTTCTTGTTTGTTTTGGTACAGGCTCGGCCACCATTATTGTTGAAAAGACCAAGCAGCAATGTGGCTCTTGACATCAGCGCTGACCAGTAAGCCTGCCTCCATTTCACAGGGTGTATCTTCTGGTCTGTGATGCAAGAAATGCATTAAATTTACATGTTTGGGTAGTAGCAAGGCTGGGATCAGTTCTAATTTTGTATTTAAATTCCACACACTGTAACATGGTAGGTCAGGTCTGGGAGCATGTGCCGATGATGTACATTGCTGCGTCCACCCAATTCCAAGACAATTAAACTATTCCAATTGTCTAATTTCAATTTGCAAGCTGTTAAAGATATTCATTTCTTATTCAATTCCAATTCTGCTGGCTATAGGTGTGTGCATCTCTCTTACAAAACGATCCAGTACATATCTAGATACATGGGCTACAATACAATTCAAGAACAATACTTTTTATTGTGGAATAATTTGGTGCAGTTCAATGCAATACAAGATGATGCAGTCCAATACAGTTCTTTGCTTAATGTTGACCTTCATTTTCCGTGATAAATTAGAATAAGCTAAAACTGACATTGCTTACCTTCATACATATTTCATAAAAGACCACGGACTTTCAAGCATTTTTTCTTGCCTTATGACACAGGAAAAAATGGAAGATGAAAGATCTAATTTCAGAACAACAGGTCAGTTATATAATGTGGGCTATAGATGACATGATTACCTTGCACCTCCCTAAATTGTGGCTGGAAAAAGTGTTTAATCTCCGTGCCTTTGTCTTGCGTGTCCTTGCTAGTGTTAGCTTTACTAGTATCCACAGATGTGTCTGGCCAGGAGAGAGTTGCTCTGGGGAAGTCAGATGAGGTGCGGTAAGTTGTAGCTCGGCCTGTCGAGTTGTAGCTCCGTCCATTGCAGACACAGTGCCAGACTCGGACAGGTGTAGTGCCTGTTTTACAGTTGCTGTACAGTGTGCGTGTCTGAGCAGCTCAACTGCCGCAGTTCACGTGCGTGTAAAAGAGAGCAGCTGAAGTCATGGCTGCTGGAGGAGCAAAAGAATTGGAAAGCCTCCCACATCATTTAAGTCCTATACGGGGGCATTTTGGCTTCCTGGTGAAATATACTGATGATGGAAGAAGGGTGGCGGATAAAACTGTTACCGTATGTAGGCATTGTGCCATGAGAAAGTCATATGAAAATGACAATACATCAACCATGGCAACACATTTGAAGCTGCATCGCCCTGGTGTATCTGTGGCAGGACCGGGAGCCAAGACGGAACAACTTCTTGCTATGGTATTTAAGCAGCCGTTTGCTGCAGAATCGGACGGGGCTAAAGCTATTATTAAAGCTATCAGGATGTTTATGTCTGCAGACATGAGGCCATACTCCATTGTGGAAAAAGGATTTAAAAACATGGTCAAAGTGCTTGAACCAGGCTATCAAATCCCCTCATGCGCCAACTTTGTAGAAAGATGGTGCCAGATCATTATAAACAGGAAAAGATGAAAATTATGGATGAATTATCCAAGGCATCTTGTGTTGCTTTCAACACAGATTGGTGGACTCCTAGGGCAACGGAAAGCTATGTGACTGTGACTGCTCACTATATCACAGCAGAGTGGGAGATGCGAAGTCCGGTGCTGCAAACACACCACCTCTACGAGACTCACACAGGCACAAATCTGACGCAGGAATTGATGGGCGAAGTGGAAGAATGGAAGCTAGAGTGACCCAACAGCAATATCCCAGTCATCACAGATAATGCCAGGATCCAAGCAAATGCAGTGAGAGAAGCTGGACTGGCAGCACGGACAGCGTGCTTTGTACATGTGATCATGTGCGATGATGTGATCATGAGGGGTATCTCAGTAAAACAGATGGACTGCATCCTTGGGAGGATCAGGAAGATGGTTTCCTTTTTCCACCGAAGCATAACAGCTGAGCATGTGCTTAAGACCAAGCAAGAAATGCTGCAGTTACCAACCCACAAGCTCATACGTGATGTCACAGCTAGGTGGAACTCCACTTATGTCATGCTGGAGTGCTATTTTGAACAGCAGGCAGCAATATACTCTGCACTAACAGACAAGACACTGGGGGGGGGACATCAAAGACAGCGTCAACTTTTCTAATGATGATGTGTGGCAGAGGAGGTCCTTAAGATGCTCAACCTCCTAAAAACCGTGACAACCTTTTTGAGCACTGACACTGCACCGTCTGTGTCCATGATCTTACCTCTGAAAATAAGGATTCTGCAATCCATGGCCCCATGTCCCATGTGAGGAAGACGGTACAGTCACTGGAGATGTTAAGGCTGCTGTTAGAGAGGACCTGAACCCCAGATACCCCCCCCCAAAAAATAAAAAATCTATAGGACTACCTTCATAGATCTGCTGCACTGGATCCAATGGTTAATCCCTGTCTCACCTAGACCCTGCACTATGCCAGATGACATTCAAACACTGAAAGAATATCTCAAAAACATCAGAAGTTGTGGACAAAATGTCTGTCGCCTCTTCCCTATAGAGTCGTGAGCTCAATGAACCGAGCGCAGCGCTCAAAACGCAAGTGCACACAAGGTGCCGGAAAATCCATAGTTCCGGAAAATAACGAGTATTCACGACTTTTTGTGAGTGTCTGCTCGGTAGGACCACTCATCTGAAGAATGTTTTACACTAGGGAGCTAGAGTGATTTTATTTATTTATTTATTTTTACTTTTACATTACGTTGTTATGGAGAAAGAAATCTCCTGTTACACTGCTTGGAAGTGACTTGAAAGGTTTTGTTTTTATTCTATAATTGCATTTTTATACAATAAATGTTCTTAAAATGGCATTCTACACTATTTGAAATTTCTTATCAGTTAAGAATACATGTCTGTCTAAAATTCATATTGTGGTATTGCTATATACTGCGATATATTCTTCAGTATATAAATTTCAATACAACTTTCTGCTGCAATGCATTTGCTATGGGTTACCCATTCAGAAAGTTATATTGAAATTTATATACTGAAGAATATATCGCAGTATATACCGTTACCATTCAAATTATAATACAACATGAATTTTAGGCCATACCATCCAGCCCTACAGGTAATTTTTTCTGCAGTGTGACACCACAGAGACAACATAGACATGAGCAAATTCAGAGGAATCTCCTCCACAAAATAAGTTGGCCATGGAGGAGCTTTTCCAGGAGACATTTGCAAGCAACACCACGGGAAAGACATTTGCCAACACCATTAAAGAGGAAGTGACATCCCACAATACAGGAAGTGGCATTCCAGTGAACGGTGATCACTGGCATGACGGAAAAGCAATGAGGCTAAATACCCTCACATTGCCATGATGGCAAGAAGATACTATCTTGCTGTGTCTGGTACTTGAGTACCAAGTGAGAGGGTGTTCTCCACAGCAGGCCACAGTGACTGTGAAGAGGTCTACCCTCTCACTAGTGTGTTTTTTGTAGCTTTCTTCCTGTGTCTCCTCAGCTGTTTCTCGTTACTGATTACCCTCCCCTGTCTCCAATTTGCGATCACCTCCCAGTTTATTTAAACCCGTGTTCCTCTCAGTCCTTGCCAGAATGTGGTGCTTTATTGCCTTCATCTCGCCAGTATTTTCCAGTGTTGCCTTGTGTTTGACTTCTTGTTTCCTAACCTTATTTCCCTTCGTGTCTTTGAAATTGCCTGTTGATTATTGGACACTGTTGCCAGATACTTTGTGTTTTAACCTCGAGCTCTGTTATTTGGATCGTCCACTGGCCTGTTCCCTCGGACATTGTTGCCTGATCAAACTGTATTCCTGTGTACTGACCTCTGCACCATCCCTGGGTTTTGAAATAAAAGACTAAACTTTAAGCAAGCCTGTCTTTATCGCAGCATTTGGGTCTCAAGCTGTGCTCATTCGTGACAGCTATAAGCTCAGGTCTGCTTTGTTTTATTTCTCTCTCTTTTTACATTTTTTATGATGTTGACAAAGGCTGCTGTTAATAATAATTTAACATTTGTGAGAAGGTGTACTCCACAGCAAGGAAAATAGTGACTGCAAAGATGTCTACCCTATCCCCAGACAATATTTTTGACAAAGAATTTGTAGTTATAAGCTCGAGTCTGTTTTGTTTCATCTATTTTTTACAATGTTGTCAAAGGATATTTTTGTTAACCATTGTTCATATTGCAATTTAATATAACTGATAAGCGTGAAGTATTCTATTTTAAAATATTATTTAAACACTGGACAACACCTTGTTTTCATTCAAGATCATTAGCAAATGTTTCTTGTTTTCATTGTTTTTTTAAGAAGTGGAAAGCAAAGTAATATTTGCCCCCCCCCCCCCTTTTTTTTTTTTGAGCTGAAAAAATGATCCGATCTGTGACTTAAAACCGTGACACCCCTAGTGTGTATGTGTGTGTAAAATGGCTGTTTAAATAATGATTTAATTTAGATTAATTAATTGCAGAGCCTATAATGTGTGAAAAATGTTTAATCTTGATTCTCTTTTCCTGATGCCCTTTGATCCGGTCATTATTCTGTCCATTGTAGTTTTTAAACATCAGTACCAGGCCAGGAGTATATTTTTGTAATAACTCCAAAGAAAAATAACTCCAAATATCATTGTTTTTTAAAGCAATAATGATTTCAGTACATCCGCAGTGCTCGGATCAGTTGTTCATGTTGTACCGAAAGGTGAGGAATAAAGACCTTCGTTCACTTTTGTTCTGTTGCTCTGCTGTGAGGGCACAGTGAGGTGGATAGAGGAGGAGGATCTGAGGGAGTGGAGGAGGTGGCAACATGGAGGAGATTCGACAAATGAGGAGGGGCAAGGTTGTGGATGGCCTTGAATGTATACAGAAGAATTGGTTTTACTTCATTTTTAAATGCAGTTTGTAAAAAAAAAAATGCACTACATCCTTCTGTCTTTTTCAGGTCACTCTCTGTATGTACTTCTGTCATTCAAAATAAAGAAAATATGACTGCCTATGTGCTCCGATGTGCACTGGGCAGATTTGAGGCTGAGTATGAAGTGATTGGGGTGAGGATCAGCACCTCTAAATCTGGTACCGTGGTCCTCTGTAGGAAAAGGGTGGATTGTCCCCTTTGGGTCAGGGGAGAGTTATTGCCCCAAGTGGAGGAGTTCAAGTGTCTCGGGGTGTTGTTCAAGAGAGGGGGTAAGATGGAGCATGAGATCGACAGATGGATTGGGGCTGCATCTGAAGTCCTGCAGACACTGTACCTGACCGTCATGGTGAAGTACGAGCTGAGCCATTTACCAGTCAATTTTACTGTCCTCACATATGGTCATGAGCTTTGGGTAATGATTGAAAGAACAAGGTTGCGGATACAAGCTTGAGGTTCCTCTGTCAGATATTTGGGCTGGCACTCGGGGACAGCGTGAGAAGCTCGAATATCCGGGGGGAATTCTGAGTAGAGCCTCTGGTTCTTTGCATTAAAAGGAGCCTGCTGAGTTGGTTTGGGCATCTGGTGAGGATGCCCCCTGGTTATCTCCCTCGGGAGGTCTTCCAGGCACGCCCAAACGGGAGGCGGCCCCGTGGAAGACCCAGTACACACTGGAGGGATGTATAACCAGAACTCCAAACTCACACACATTAGCATGGACATGATTCATTATAAATACTGTGTGCAATTCTACAGATCCCAGACTTTCAAAACATTGCTTCAATATAAGTCATAGCAACATAGCCAATCAGAAATTATATATGTTAATATGGCCCACTTACTCGAATTGCGATTTCCTAGTTTTTTTTCATGAAGATTAGCCCACTCAGCAGCCCAGATTCTTGCATTGACAGCTGATCCATGCTTTCATCAATGGGTGCCGCCATATTTGACCTACTTTGAGATGCTCTGTTTCCATTGGTCGGTTTTGGTGTTGTAGTGCATGTAGTCACAAATTAGAGAGCAATGTAGAGCAAATTTTGAGACTCTTCCCCCCTTTTGGGGGGTGGGGGGGGGTTGCTTCCGTTTTACCCCCTCAAAATCAGGTGAGGTTTGGAATGGAGAACTTTTCAACGTTTCAAGAGAAACTCATGCAAGTCGCAGAGATGTGGAACGGGATGAACAAATTGATGTGCTCAGCAACTGGCCTGATAGTCCCTACAGTTCCACAAAAGTCTCCAGTGTTTTCGTACGAGCGCACGGTCAAGCTTTTTTGCAGCACTGTCGGGATTAAGCCAGCTGTTCACTACCCGATTATACAGTACGAATGAATGTGCATTACACCTGGATTTTAAAGAAATGCACGCTGTATTACAGCATGTACGGAGTATCTGCATTACAACTGGTACAAGTGGTATTGCTGTGTGATGTTGCAGCTTTCACTTTGCATGTCAGCTTTATTTTTTGATTTCACAATAGAGCGGTGATCCTGGGCCATTGAGTGGG
>OMMV01229011.1:0-12881 GCA_900302635.1 Chatrabus melanurus | reverse complement strand
ACCGTATCTAATTTTACCCTAAACAGTGCACCTGGGGTTCAAGCAGATCCCAGGTGTATATTTTTTGATATCTTTTCTGAACCGTTACACTTATTCAGCTGAAACTTTATGAAATTCTCACCTACAGAGTTGTCTTCAACTTCACTTATTTTGACCCAGTTTGATTAAATACTGTGGGCTCCATGATAACTTTTCGTATGGGGTCCGCTTGGACCCCAGTTTGACATAATGGTATCTGGTCGGACTCCATAGCAAAATTCTGAGCTTTGTGTCAATTTTTCATAACTACTGAACTGTCAGAGCAGTTTTTAATTCAGGTTATTTGCATCAGAGCAGCTACAGGGAGGAGGAGTAGGCATTGAATTTTTGTGCTGAAGAGTTGTGTTTGAAAAAGAAAAAAATTCTCAAAAGTCTTTCAAAATGAAATGTGGTTTGTCAGCCAGATACTCAAAAGTCTCTTTTCAAAATAGTTGCAAAGTAACCCGATCTAGTTATATTATAGATATGTGCAAAACTGGCATAAATAAAAACATGTTAACAGTATTAAAGAAATAGTTCTGGTGGGGTCCGCATGGACCCCAGGTGTACAGATTAGTAAGTGTCACGTGTACTGATGAGGGTTAAAGGAATGCTCCCTGTATGTGAGTCTCACCAAATCTCACGTGAGGCTGTATAAACTTCCTCATCCTCATACCACCATTTTTAAAGTGAACTCATCTAGTATTTCTCTTGTAATTATTCAGTTATTTAGATAGTTGTTTATTTGTAACGGGGGTTAGGGTTATCACAAATAAGAAATGGTCGCCTTATACGAGTCAAGTGTTGAGAGTCGCCACTGGACTCGCATACTTGGAGCATTTTCAGAACGATGTACAGTCAGGTATCTCCAGCCAGGATCTTGTACAAAATACATTTTTCTGTTGTAATACAAACACATTTTGGTGTTGTAAACTATATTTGAAGTGTCATCTCTATAACCGGTGACTTCATCTTATGTGGAAAAGCACCTGAGACACGATTGAAATAAAACATGTAGGAACTACACGTTACCTCATCATTGAGAGCTGCCTGTAGCTCGTTGGTGAGACCTCGGAGAGTGTGATGCAGCAAAGTGATATCAGTGACTGCCTGAGCCAGCTTCTCACCGAGCTCCAGCCGAGTTGCGCTGGCTTTGGATTTTGTATTTTCCAGCTCATCCTGCAGAAATTTGTTTTCCATCCTGCAAACGCACAAGTACAGTTAATGGCAGCATTTCACACTGAACCAACAAATCAAACACTTTTGAAAATATGCTGAAAAATAGCTACAGTAAACGTAAGTAAGTTCTTTCGGCTTCTCCCACTTTCAACTTGGGGTCGCCACAGCATACCCGATATGGATCTGCATGTTAATTTGGCACAAGTTTTACACAGGATGCCCTTCCTGACGCAACTCCACATTACATGGAAAATGGGCCGGGTGGCCTTCAACTGGGAACCTTCTGCTTTGAAAGCGATCGCACTTAACCGCTTGGCCACTGCGCTGCTACAGTAATTGTGAGTAAAAAGCAGAAACAGTGTACCCGGGCAAAATGGGAACTTGTCCACCCACCAATTAAATAACTTCCGCGCAGTGTGCAAACCGGGACAAACTCAGATTTTTTTTTTTTTACACCCCGAATCTGACCGCCATTTCTGTGTGCTTCCGGAGTTGGAATGAGGCTCTAAATCTGATGTCTCAGCTGCCTAGCAACCTTGCAAATTATTTTATCTCAAATGGGTTAGGGTTAGCATAGAGACTCGGGTTTAATTTTTGTAAAATACATAATGTTTGGAAATCTGAACAACACTTCTGCTTCCAGACCACAGCTTTGCACACTTCTGGACGTCTTGCACAATAGCAGAATTCAGATATGTTCCAGGTACAATCCCGGAATATTTCGGATACTGCGCAGAACAAATGCATCACAAAGCAAGTCTGTATGGAAGAACCTGCACTCATGATGCACCACGTTCTAAAACACAAGTCATTTAAAATTTGTTTTCAACATACAGTGATCTGTGTGACTTGTAATCTGGAAAAACGTATTTTAAAAACAACAGTATGGCCGTGACTTCAACAGCGTCCCAATTCATCCAAAGATGCATCAACATTTGAAATTTGCAGCATCATCATTGATGGACAGACAGAAGGATGCCACAGGGAATAAAAACTGTTCTGGATACACTTCCAAATGACAAAGCTGAAGGTGAATAGTCTGGTGGTCATAAATCCTGCTCTTGGAGATCTTCTGCCCTGCACATTTTCCCCAATTCTCCCTGTTCTACCCACAGCCGATTGGCTGAACCCAGCTGACTGAGTTAAATAGAGCAGGTGAGCAGGAACATATGGAGCACAGGTGATCTCCAGGAGCATGATATTTGATGCACTTGTACTGACCCACAGAGAGCCAAAATCCGAGCTAGACTTTGAAGTAATTCAAAATTAAATGCGATTTTTTTTTTTTAAAGGTTACTCATTATTAAAGTGTGTTGAACCACAGTAAAATGCAATAAGTGTTGCACAAACCATCAAAAACATTACAAATTAAACACTTACTGCTAAAATTTAAAAATAGCTACATTATTTTAAAGTGTATTAAGCTTACTGAAGCTGACTGAGCACTCCTTTTAGGTCCTCACACTGGATATTTCTCTCCCTCAGTCCCTGCAGGTTCGTGCGGAGCATATATTCACTTTCAGCCACTTGCTCTCTGGCCAAGTCATTCTCCATCTGTAAGAACTGACACACACAGAGAACCAAGAATTAAAGCAGAAATGAAGCCAGTGCAAAATACAAGTTATTCTTTTCCTGTGGCAGACCGTTTCCTGCAGACAATACTTAATACACAAACATGTTCTGCCGTCAAGTGACACACACACGGAGCTCAGCTGCAGCACATCTGTTCACGTTGACTTCCAGCATTAAGAGGATTTAAAGTTTTCAATAAGAGCCAACATATTACTGCGAGAGTACAGGCGCAGATAAAATGTATTTTTGCATATTGCAGATTGCCTTTATAACCTTTGAATGAATGAAAAAAAAAAATGTGTTCCTGAGGATTTTTGTGCTTGCTCCCTGTGGCAAAACACTACATTGACTTTTTAGGAGCAGCTATTTAATGGATGAATCTTCTCATCAATAGATTTTGACTTATGTCCCTCATTTTGGTAAAATGCTGCAAATTATGTCCGAGCTGGTAGTGCTTTGTCTGGAGTAGGCTCGTCTCAAAAAACTGAGTGGCCATGCAATGAGACAAGTGAGGGAAGCCACCAAGACATTCCTGACAGCTGTGAAGCAGTGACAGGCTTCTGTGAATGGAGAAACTGTGCATAATGCAAGTTTTTCATGACACACCAGCAGTCGCAGCTTCATGGTGGAGTGGAGCAGAAGAAAGATTTCCACACAAGAAAACAGATTGAATCTAGGCTCAAGCCTCCCATGTTCCTTTTGGCAAACTGTAGCTGAAATTCCTTAATGTTTTCTTTTAAGAAAATCCTTCTCTGTAGCGCTCCACCAAGAAGATGTATTGTGCAAGAGACAAAATTCGCACCATGCAGCTTCTCCAATCAGAAGCCTGATACATCTTCATAATTGATATCTTGGTGGCTTCCCTCACTGGTCTCCTTTTTGTTTTTTAGAACTGCCGACTCCAAGCAGATTTTCCCTACAGCACCATACTGTTTGTATTTCTTAATGATTTATGTAAGTGAAGTCCAAAACATAATTCAGTAACTTGGAAATGTTCATGTATCCATCCAGACTTGCCTAAAGAAAACTGTCTGTAAATGTGATAATTTGTATTAACAATAATCATATTTAGTTTGTCCAGTTACTCATGACCTCTGAAAATTGAGGGACTATGTATAAAAATGGCTGTAATTCCTAAATCGTTAATATATTTTTGTTAAATCCCTTGAACTAAAGCTGAAAGTCGACACTACAAGCACATCGTGACTTTCATTTCCATTGTGATGGTATACAAAGGAACAATTACAAAAATTGTGTCACTGTCCAAATACTTATGGACCTGACTGGTACACCTGAATGACTGAGTTCAGGTAGAATGGTGCAGATTTATTTGCTGGCTTCTAAGCGACAAGGACTTGAATTTGATGCAGGCAGCTACTGGGAACTAGTGCAGAAAAATGAAGAGCAAAGTGATGTGTTCGTTTCGGCTGATTGAAAACAAGGCGTGCTGCTGCATTCTGGATAATCTGAACAGGTGGGAATGTGAACGATGGCACACTTGCCAGCAAAGCATTGCAACAGCTGAAGCATGAGAAGCCTCTACCTGGAGTTGCACTGCATGTTCAAACATGTACATTCTGATTAGCGTGATGTTGTTCTGATGAAATCTGCATGAGTTTGAGACAAGCAAAATATGTTCACACTGAATGTAGATGTTAGTAATTTATAAAACCCAGGTTTCTCATAGCATTAGTCGGTATATGCAGCAAACACTAAGTGTGGACACTAATCTGAGGTTTATTCAAAGGACTGTCCAGAATGACAAGAAGCTCAGTCTTTGACAGGTTGCACTGAACGTGATCTTTCATCCATTTTGAAATATCAGACAAGCAGACTGAGGTCTGTGAAGAGATGATATCAGTATCTACCAATCATCTCATAACATACAAACAACCCATCAATAATGCTGACATATTCTAGAAACCAAAATCAAGTCTGAGAGCATGCACTGGTGTCACGCAGAACCGCCTTGGGTCCTGGATGGCAACCACCCAGGCAGACAACCAAGCCATTCCCACCTCTTGGAATTAACCATCTATCTGCTGCAGCCGGGTGAAACGTAGGCGTCCCCTTGGTCTTCTCCAGCCACTAGGGTCCTCAAAACTGAGGCACCTACATGTTGGATCATGGACAGAGAAACGCAACACATGGCAAAAAAAAAAAAGTCAAAAGTGACGCTCCCTCACAATGTAAGTGATACTTTTCATTCAAGGCTCCCCAAGTAACCGTTCATTTCAACAGTACCCAAAGATCTTCCAAAGAAACCTGGTACCAAAGACGTCCAATCACCCCCTGAGGTCAATGGTTGGTATTCAAGTCTCACAACCACATAGTATGACAGGAAGCACCAGGACCCTAAAGATTTGGACCTTCGTTCTCCTGCAACAATATCGCCATCGCAAAGCACTTCTGTTCAGTGACCTCATGTCTCTCAAACCCAAAGGCCAAGGACCCAGAGACATGAATGTCACTGCAGAGACAAGTGAATGTCTCTACATCTTTCGCCGCATACAGATACACTTCTGATGGCCGAGTCCAGGAAGTCATTGAAAGCCTGGATCTTAGTCTTGACTGAGAACTATTACAAACCCAGACACTCCGATTCCTCACTTAACTTCTCAAGTGCTGCAATCAGGGGATCCATTGATTCCGCAAAGATCACAGCATCGTCTGTGAAGTCAAAGTGAGTAAATCTTTCCGCACCAAGAAAGGCACCTAAGCCACTGGTTTCCACAAACCTACCCAACACCCAGGTCGTGCAAGCACTGAACAGTGTAGAAGCCAGAACACATTCCTGTCAAACGCTAGTTATAACTGGAAATATTCAGAGTTTTTGCCCCTGCTCCATGCAAATTCTTGTTTCTGCTCTCCATGGGAGTAATTTTGCAGCTGCCTTCCGTCGGAAGGGAGCGCACACTATGAAAGGGATGGTGGAAAGCCGTTTGGAGCCTCATCTCTGGACAAGAACAAACCACATAAGAGCACCAAAGGTCTTGTCTTTGAAGGGTGGCGGCTGGACCGGTGCTGAGGGATCGTCCACTGCATGGCGGCGCTCAGGTCCAAACCTGAGGCAGCTCATGGGGGTTAGCATCTGGAACATTCTTTACCTGGGCAAGGATGACCTTCTAATGCTGCTGTCAACCAAAAATGTTCACCAATAATTTGTACTAAACAATTTAACTCGCAATTCAAACTGAACACTGTTGATTTTACCAGTGTGTTTTAAAATTGCAATGAAACAAGATCAGAACAACATGCAACTGTAAAATGGGACCGAACTTTGCAAGTGAATTTTAGCTGATGATGAAACTGTAAACCGAATACTATCAGATTTACCTGTTGTGCATAAACAATTGTCTCCATTGGCCAAAAATAAATATTGCATGTGCACATATAATTGCAGGCACTCTACAAACCAACCTCGTTCATTTCTTGCACACCGCTCAGTTGCGTGCAAAGATCCTGAAGTCTCATGATCTCCATGCTCTGCGTGTCTGATAAAGCCTGCAGCTGTTTGAGCTGCTGCTCACAATGAGCCAAATCCTGACTCAGTCCAAAAACATGCTGCTGTGACTGACTCAGGGACACCTCCAACCTGGACATAAGCATAAAACAGACGAGGCAACGTGACAGGTTAGCGCCTTGTTTCCTGTATTTTTGTAGATGTGTAGCAGGAAGTTGGCAAGTAGAACTTATCAAGTTGAAATGTTGAAGGTATGATGGTTACATCCTTAAAACTATTGTCACTACTTACTTATCTGCTCTGTCATTGGCTTGCTGAACATCTTTCCATGACTGCTGCAACCTGAAACGACAACATTTTTAGCAGATCCTTGCTGTATATCAACACTTGCTACCTTCTTCAAGGACCCTCCTTTATAAAAATGTTGAACGTAGTTCAACTAGATGAGCATTCAGCAGGCGTTTAAACAGCTATTGTCAAGCTACTTTACAAAACTCGATGGTAACTTTTAGGGAGTACTCACACTAGGACCAGGTGCCTTCGACCGTGCCCGACTTTCCCCCCTTCCCACACCCCCACTGGCCTGCACTGTCACTGCACTCCATGTTTGGGGCCAGAGTAACCCTACGTAAACACAATATGACTTTTGTTTTGAGAAAGAATAATGGAGTATAGCATTGTTTAGCCCTATTCTGATGAGATTAGTGTTATATAAGGAGATGAAGTAATGTGATATTTATTATGACTGAATAGCATGGGATAAGAAAGCTCGATATAAGTGAGCGATAGGCGTGGCTACTCAATAAACAGGCCAGACACACGGCCGTCACTCCACAAAAAAAGAAAAATTTAAAAAAAATTTACCAGGCTTCTGCACTTTTTTCTTTGTTCTCAGCTCTGAAAGAATCAGTCACTTTTTAAATATCCAGCTTCAAATTCTCTGTCTGCTAAAAATGTTTTTATTTTTAATTGGCTGTATGCTCTCTGCACAACGGCGCACGTTCCTTGTGCCCAAAGCACAGCAGGTGGTCTGAACACCTCTCATACAGGAACAAACAGACATGTCCCATCCCACTGGTTTTGGATTTGATTTTTTTTTATCTGCATACAGAATCGTGGGCTTCATTTTGAGCGCGACAAAGCAGGTGATCCAAAGACACAGTGTGTTTTACAAATGCGTCTTTATGCGTCTCGATGCTCGAGATAAATGGCTTAAAACTCCTTTTACACAGACACTTATGTTCACACAGGATTAATATAACCTGAGGTAATTTCTATGGATCATTTTACAGAAGGCAAAAGGTGCCGAAATACAAAAATGTGGCAAAATACTGAGGATTTCTGGTAATAATTACTTCACCCCACCTCCCCATATAAAACCTGTCCCGTCCGAATAAATCATGCAATAAGGGATTTATCACTCAATGACAAGATTTTTTATAGGTGCAGGAGATGAGGAAATATTTTGCAGCTTTGCTCACGGACCACGATTCCCGTTCATCAATAAGGTGAGAAACTAGACTCGTTTTTAACCCAAATATTTATTATTATCCAAGTAGTACTAATAATAATATTAGCGGTAATAGTTCAACTGAACAGTCGCATTTGTGACACTACATACAGCCGTGGCCAAGTCCAGACCACCTCTGCAAGTTGGGCCAGACACGGGCCAGCAGACTGCTCCAGAGTACTCACATCAATCAATCAAACTGGACTTTGGGGGCGCAGTCCAGAGTGCATAGTGCGAGTACACCCTCACACTACACTGAGCTGACATGATCGTGTGAAATACAGATTTATTGTCACGGTGAATTGTTTTTAAAGTAATAACTGTGTAAATCTCGATGCAGTTACTGCAAAATTAAAGCAGTTCCTGCAGGACCTCTGTAGGAACACCCATAAAGAGGATAGGAGAGGACATTAGAATGAATTTAGCGCAAAGTGCAGCTTTAACATGATATAATCTAATTAACAATAATAAATTATCTAAAACCTATAGTTTATGAACATTCAGAGTCACTAGACTGAGCATTTTTAATACACTCAGTTTTAAAATGCAAATCACTGAATGGGTTTCAGTTTCAATCAGTCAATATTCATTAAATAAAGTGCGCTGATGTCAGAATTACTTGCGTAGTTTCTGAGTGGATTAAAACCATTAATTAATCTCCTATGTTTCAGTTTTGGTCATAATTAAATGCTTCGCATTCAAATTGTCCATAAATATGTTTAAAACCATTTCATTCATGCACCGCCAGAAAGAAAATTCATAACGTGAATGCAGATTTCCAGAGGCGGGACTAGAACATTTTGATAGGGGGGAATGGAGGCATTTAAATAACACGTAATAAATAAAAGTAAAAATTACAGCCCTAGATTCTTGGGAATAATAATACAATATTATTGTAATTCATAAGTGAAATATAATGGCATTCACTCTTATTTTGGTTCTGAAAAGGCACCAGAAGATAGAAATTCAAAATTTTCTTGGAAAGCCCTTCCTGCACTCTCCCCCACAAACACCTTCAGCATTTGCCGTGGTCACAAGAAAAAATAAATAAATAAAAAAGTGCAATTGTTACTTTTTTTTTTTTTTTTTTTTTCCATTGCAACTTCTATTTCCTTCCTTAATGAAATCCCTGATTTAGATGCCTTTTTAAAAGAAATTCCAATACAGATTTGTGAGAATCGTACTTTGTAGTTTCAGAATTAAGAGCCTGTTCCAAGAAGGTATAGGAAGCAAAGGTGGAGGAAACTGTGGCCGACAGCTCTGTGACCTTCCTTTCCAACAGAGACCGCTCCTCCTCTCTTTCCGTCAGCTTCTGACGTAGTACACCCATCTCTAAAGAACAATTAAGAGCATTTACAGAAGCTGTTAGCAAAACTCTTTTTCCATGTCTGGGTGAAAAGATTGATAATAACCAAGTTGAACATATTTCGGCTTTTACCTGTGGTCAAAATTGTCACCTGTAGATTCAAGTCTCCAATTTGTTCTCTGGCATTTTGGTAATTCGAATTCACTTGATTCAACTCCTCCAGGACCTATTAAGTGTACGCTCAAAATAATTATCATTTTAATTATTTTTTTTATTTTATTTTTTTATAAATACTTCAATGCAGTTAATTAAATACTGTAATTGCAAGACAAAACCCTGACCTGATCCCTCTCCTCAACAGCTTGGTCCCTAGCAGAGAGGTGCTGGTCCCGTTCCCTCAAAGCAGCAGCTGCTTTCTCATTGAGTGTGAAAAGCACAGGAGCAGTCTTCTGCAAAAGGCCCCTGACTGTAAAGAGCTGTGATTAAAAAAAAAGGAGAAAAAAAAAAAAACATGCAAAAGCATCAGAACCGCAGTGATCATTATTGCCATTAAAACAAAGCTGTAATTGATGTCACCCTTCATATAGTAAAATGTTACCATCATGATACATGAACATCTAGAGATGCATCTCTACAATTTAAACAAAACGGTCTTTTTTCAAAATTTTGTGATTTTTTTTTTAAAATTTTTATAAGTCGAATTAGATTTAACTTTTGGAATGGTAAAACACTACAGAAATGTACTGTCAGATTCAGGGATGCGTGGGTCCATTCACGAGCAACCCGAACTCACCCGATTCTTTAATTCAACCCAGCCTCAACTCGAACCGCGAATATCAATAAAGACAAAATGATAGCCGACCCGCAAAACAGCATGACAGTTAGTGCACAGAACATAACCAGCGCCGCTGTCGTCTTCATGATCAACCTCTCCAAATACCTCCACACCTTACTTTTCTTTGAGGTGTGCTTTTTTATTTTAAATTCTCCCGTCTTCTACTTCTCCTGCACAGTCTCCGTGTCCCCTCACGCAGGTGCCTGTGGTCAGTGGAGTTATTCAACCAATGATGTTTTAGAAAACAATTATTTCTTAAACATTGATATTAGCCTTTAGATAATATTTGACTAATATGCATAAAATTTATTTTCACTGACCCACCTGCAAATGACCCAAATAGCACTAAAAATATTTTTGTTTGACTCGTAAGCGCTTTTGACCGTGGGTAGCCGTTAATTTTGGATCAGCTCGTACATCACTGGTCAGATTCCCACTGTGCATATTCCAGTTGCTTTACAAAGACGTCACATATGAACCTCACATACTTCTTTCATCAAACTGGACTGCTCATCCAGGGTACTGGTCAGAAGCTCAGAGGCAGAGTTCAGCATTTCAGTACTGGTCTTGATTAATGCAACCTGCAAAAGAAGAAAAAAAAAACATAAGGCACATTCTGATGGACTGATGTTGAAGTAGTTATCACAGAGCCGAATGTTTTGCCTGCTCTGGGTAGGTCTTGTTGAGGGCAGTCAAAAGTTCCTGCTGACTCCCAATACTCCTCTCCAGCTCACAGATTTCTGTGGCACAGTGCGCTCTCAGCTGTTCCAATGCACCGAAGGCCTGGAAACACACAACCGGACACAGTTATTGTTTTCAGACAGAAGACTAAAATAGGTCTGAAATGCTTGCTCATTCAGCACAAAAACATTCTTCAACTAGTCTGGATTACTAAGTTAAGACACTTGTGAAGTAAGAATGCAAAACTTGCTCTGGTTCCATTATTAAATAATGCCCTATGATACAGGGTTTGAAATTAACTTTTTAAAAAAAAAATTTTTTTAAACAAGACCAATGGACCTGTAATCTGCAAAATTCAGTAGACCTGACTTTAACTAGACCGAAATTACTAAGTTTAAAACCACACTTTCTTAAATTATTTATTAGCCCTACTGCAAAATGGAACAAGGCTGTTGTACATTTAATACGTGGTACTGGACGTGTCTCGCCATCTGTTTGTCTGTCTGCCCACAGTGATATCTTTGTAATGCCAAGAGCAATAATAGTCAAACTTCAGGGTTAAACTCAGTGGACCGTACTCTAGCAGCAGAGGTCATGTTAAGGTTATAGGTCTTAGGTTAAGGTCAAATCAGAAGTAATCACCTAAAATACTTCAATGGTCATATCTCACGAACTACAAGAGATACTGAAACACTTTTCTGCAGAGACGTCTGCTCTCCTTGGGCGAGCAAATGTATCAGGCCGCTGACGTCAATGACGTCACGCGCTGGCATCAAGCGAAGCTGAATAATTAGCTGGTGTCGGCGAGACGCTGCAATCGTCTGGAAGCCTTGTTAAATAATTAGAACAATAATACAATAAGGTACTGTCTGTGTGTTTGCAGCAACAAGGGGAGAGGGAGATTTTTTTCATACATATGTAGACAGACAGACAAACAAACACAATAATTAGCTACAAATTTATTAGCTGGAAATATAAAGCAATTTATACATTAATGCATTACAAAATACATTATAAATAAAATCCATTTTAATTTAGTAATATATTATTCTGAAATGGGCTGTCTGTGTAATGAGTACTTTTAGTTTTACTTTTGGTATTTCAAACATATTTTGATGCAAATACTTTGGTACTTCGACAGTATGGTATTACTACTTTTACTTAAGAAAATGATCTGAGTACTTCTTCCACCGTGTCTTTGTGCGCTCATGATTAAATATGCAAGGGCGTCCCCAAGTGGTGGCCAAGGGGGGGGTGCGGCCACAATACTTAAATTCTGTGCTATGTATTCTTGTAATTCAGTTTTCCTTTCCACAGCAAAATAACACTGTAGCCTAAAGTTTTGAAATGCTGGTTACTTAAACAGAAAATAACCCAGAGTCACTGCTGGATCTGTCACAAGTGTTCAAACTGAGCCAGGTTAGGGGTTTTGTGTTGTAATCTGTAGACAAGCTGCTTTTTTATAAAAATAAAAAACAAAACAAAAACAACCACTTTTGAATGAACATAAAACCAGAAACGAATACTATTAGCAACTACTAAAGCCACATATCACAAAGATTAGCAATTGTACTTACTGCCTCCTTGACTGTGAAAGCCTCTTCCATCTGTGTCCTCATGTCTTCTCTTTGCTGAAGAGCGTCTTTTACCTTCTGCATCATCCTGTCCTGTGTTGCTTTTGATTTCTCAATTAGAAGCTTCATCTCTTGGTACTGAACAATACAGCCAGAAAACATCATTTACAAAAACATGTTTGACAGCTGCAGTACAGAAAATTAACACACAACATTATTGCTTTATGGGTATGAGAGTGAGACACGCAAGGCTAGGGATGTCCCGATCAGGTTTTTTTTGCCCCTGATCCAAGTCATTTAATATCAAGTATCTGCCGATATCAAGTCCTGATCCGGTACTTGTATTTTCCTAGATATTACACTTTCACAGACACGCTGCAAGCACATTAAAGTCAACCAATCCAATATATATATGATAGACAGTTTAACAGCTCTGCCATGAATTAAGAAAAAAAAAAAAATTAAAAAAAAAAACCTTCAATCAAAGCTGCTCCTTAATAATTTAAAAAAAAAAAAAAAAAAAAAAAAAAAGTAAGTAAACAGATGTTTTTATATGACTCATCAATTCCACTAACACCCGTATCTCACGGAGCGGCGAATGCTGATGAACGTTGCGATTTTTGGGTTTCGTCAGGGTTCGTAAAAGGTTGCAAAACCGTTCTCAGTTTTTGTTGTCGCAAAGAAATTTTGGACACGTTCAATTGTATTTTTCTGCAAACGTTTGCAAAACAGTTGTAAGCATT
>OMMV01229010.1:0-10503 GCA_900302635.1 Chatrabus melanurus | reverse complement strand
TCCCTGTTTAACTCAGGCAGTTATAACAGGCAATTAAAAAGCATATTTCTAAAGGATATAGACCAATTATCATTATCGTCAAAATCCAAAAAAATATCGCGATATTATTTTTTGCCCATATCGCCCACCCCTATTGGATACGATGGCATATGACATATGTTACCCCATAACGTGATTACTAAGCATAACAGATGGTGCAAACTATTCCTTTTTAAAACCATATTAGCTCAACAAGTAATTTGCATCACTTTATACCAAAATTGGAGCCAAAAAAAAAATAAATGGACACCGTGTGCTCCAGACCAAAGGCATGTATCAGACCAAAGAGGTGTGTCAGTGCCCTTGGCAAAGGTAATTTACACTTCTGTGATGGCAGCATTAATGCAGAAAAGTACATAGAGATTTTAGAGCAACATATGCTGACTTCAAGACGACATCTTTTCCAGGGACATCCATGCATTTTTCAACAAGACAATGCAAAACCACATTCTGCACACATTACAAAGGCATGACTGTGGAAGAAGAAGAAGATACAGATACTGGACTGGCCTGCCTGCAGTCCAGACCTGTCCCCCATAGAGAATGTGTGGAGAATTTTGAGACGAAAAATGCAACGACGACCCCGTATTGTTCCCGACCTGTCCTTTATTTTGCTGGAGTCGTTAAAAATATTTCTGGCTTGGTGTGGGTTCTCATTGGCCCGATTTCTCACGTGTTGGCGGTATTGTGTAGTTCATATCGTGGCACAGTACCACACTGGTAATGACTATGACACCAGTGTACCACCCACCCCTACTTAAACCTTATTGAGGTTTTCAAATTTGGAATGTCTGAAATGGATTTCATCACGTGACAAAACAATAAAATAAAATCTTCACCAAAAGTCAAATGGAACAAAGCAACTTGCAAAATGTGCAACCATAGACAAGAAAAAGTTGGAAAAAACAATGCAGCTTATCATGTAGTAATTAAAAAAATCTAGGATGCACTGGCTGAAAATTTCATCACTAACCTGTAAATGATGCATATTGATTCTAAAACTGCAATCTGAGAGAACCACATGAACAACAAGAATCTTCTGCAACAGCAAATAGGCCGACAAACACCACAAAGCTCCAGTCAGATCTGATGAAGAAAATCATCTGGCTCACGTTTATTTCAAAAGGTCTGTGCCTGTACCTCATCTACAACAGTGGGTTTGGATTCACAATCCAGGCAACAAATCATAGGTATGATACACCATCTGGTACACACTGTACCTCAGCTCTGTTGGCATTTCAACTTTTTTCATCCAATCTGATTCAGAGATCTAAATAACAGTGCTAACTGTGTAAACACTTGTTCATTTATTTGAGTTATAGAAGACGCTACAAGCACTGCATTATTGTCTCAGAACTGCTTTGTAGAGTATTGTATTATGCTCGTTTGTGTACACGAGGAACGCCGCTATGAACAGTTCCATATGACTGCAGTTAAATTGTTCAAATTAAAACATTGTGTACTCCCACGCGCTTTGTCTCAGTCAGCATCCTTCAAGACCAGTGAGCTAACAGCTTAATTCCTACTTACATTCCACTTTACAATCCAGTGATGTGAAAACATAAGTGACTGTACCACCACGAGCTGCACTGGACTCAGAGATCCAATCTAATCAATCACCTTTGAACTGTAATTCGCTAAACAATGGAGTCTACTCCGCCACAGGAATGAGACAGGAAATCTAAACCAATAACCAACATCAAGGAAGGTCAAAGTTGGTGGAACTAGTCAGAGCAATGACCTGCTGAGGTGACCAGCACATACCAACCTGAGCCTGATCTACATACATATAGCATCCACCTGTGGCAGTCGACCAACAGACGGCGTATGTGGACGGCTGTGATCGTTCCCTCCGAGTTAGTGAAAGCCATCTATCGTCAAACACAACTACAGGAAGCGTGCACCATCACTGGCACAAACTTTATTATGTGGGATAATACGGAAAGATGACAGTGAAATGCAAGGTGTTGCAAAATGTTTAAAATTAAAAAAATTAAAAAATGATTTGATCTTTCTCACAAACTCACATATAGGACCACATAATGGAGTGACCCAAGGTGATACTACAGAATAAATTAATTTGTTTTGGTGAAAAAATCTTATTCAGCGCAGGAACTTGGACAGCCAAAATGTAAATGAGTGAGTGACTCCCAGCCAGTCTGTGTAGACAATAACTCAAAAACAATAAATGACATCATCTTGTACCTCACTAAATTGAAAGAGCATATAATGAGGACAAACCCTTGTGTATCTGGTTAACACTGATGGACCAGATCGATTGAAAGATTTGTTTTGCCTATGTAATATCCCACAGACGTACTGCCACCTGCTGGATGGTTAGTGAAGGTGTCCGTCTTCAGGAGAGTTGGTTAACAACATATGGACGGTTAGTGAATGCTGCATAAATTGATGAAAATTACGAAGACTTGTGGTTAAAACTTAGATGTACTTTGTCTGCCTCCTACTGAGCGCTCCGCCCAGCTAACAAGCTAGCAACCGCAGAGAGAAACATAATGCTCAATCAGTGGACAAATTCTAGACAAAATATACAACAGAACAGACAACTAAAACTGAAATTAAACAATAGATAGAACGTGTGGCTGGGGATAGTGCCAAAAGCGTTCGCTGGTTCTATAAATTAGTGACACCAACTTGAAAGAGAGCTCCGGAGTATTTCAAAACCTGCTTTGAACACTGTTCCAGAGTCCGTATCAAAAGGAAGACATTATGAGCTGCTCTGACCTGATTCAAAGCTAATGCTTTGAAACGTTCCAGCTGATTTGGTGTTGAAACATAAGTGAATGACCTAGGATCGAGAATGATTTAAAAGCTACAGTCTGCACAGGGTCCATACGTGCACTATCGTTAAGAATAAACACTGGGATAACCCTGTGACCCTCACTGGATCATCTCATCAGCACCACGACAATCCATTTCTGTGGAACACTTCTTTCTACCTGAACCACCAGCTCCCAGTTTAACGGTTTCTTTATGCTGTATTACAAAGAGGTTTTGTTCCTTTTGCGGTTTGGGTATCATTTACTAAAAGTGTGATTGAAAGAGGAAAATGTAACCTCATCAACAACAGAGTGGGGTTGGATGTCCTAAACCTCACAGTATCCAGGCTGTGTGGGATCTGTAACCGCCTGGGACAAAGATTCATCCCATCTGAAAAGGATTCCTTTCTGTCAGTCAGCACAGAAAAGCTCTACAGCACAGAGTTTTGTCAGACAGGCTGTGGGAAGCAACATTCAAATTCAAACTAAACTGTTTACATTCCACCAATCAAAGAAATACAGTCTGCATTTATGATGCCTCATGAAAGGGGCCACCCAACAGCATTTCACTAAATAAATCAAAAACAAATGTTACGCTTACTCTTGCTGAACGTTTCATTCAACAACTGTGCCGGACCAACAAATAATTTCAGATGGGGCTCCTTTATAATCAGTTCAATTCTCAGTGATGTAAAATTCGTGCTGAAACAGCGGATTGTGGGAAAGATAAACAACTACCAGCATTAACGCATGCAAAGCACGGGAGGAATCTTCAGTCATGGTCAGCAAGAACATGCACGTAATGAGGGCCCAACAGAAAACAGCTTGGCGGCCAGTGGAGGGCACGTAGAGCAGCGATGGCTTACTATATCTTCACATGATTATTATTATATAGATTTCAGGCGTCTTTGACAAGAAACAAAATTAGCTTTTACCACAGGAATGTATGATCCAAATTTTCTCTCTCCTGATACACATTCTGAGATCTAGGGAAGCATAGGGCTGCACGATTAGTCGTATTAAAATCGCAATCTTGATTTATACCTCTGTGAGATCTCACTTATTAATGATGATTCTGAAGCATTTTTTCATTCATGTATCAGCTGCATCAAAACAAGCGCTCCATTTCTCCCTTACCCAATGTCAGCGCAACATTTAGGCCACGCAATGCAGAGCAACCAAAACCAAAAGTGAGAGTGAGCAAGACACAGAGGAAATCTCTTATCAAAACTCTGCTTTCACCTGAATTTAAACTTAGCACACACACACACAGGTGACTCCTTGGATTTTTTCGCCTCCAGGCCTTGCGTTCAGAATCCTCAGTGGAGTGATGATGCTGCGTGGCCCGGGGACTTTGCACAGCTCCAGGCCCGATGGAGGAGACAGAAGCCTGGCAGGTTGAGCCCACTATGCCTGGCAGCGGTAAGGAGGAACGTGATGATGCTCCGAGGACAAGAGCAGGTGAGCAGCTGCTGATAACTGAGCTCTGTGCTGTCGCACCTCTAAATGCATTGAACTTTATAAAACACCAAGGGTACTTGGAACGATACAGCCCATGTTGTATCAGAGCAGGTAGCTCAGTGGATAAGGACCTGGCCTGCTAATATGTAGACCCGGGTTCGAATCCCACCCATGCTACCTGTCTGTGTCCTTGGACAAAACCCTTAATCGGCATCGTCCCGTCCACCCAGCTGTAAATGGGAACGTTGGATTGGCGTCCCGCACAGGGGGAGTAGTAGACTCATCTGCTTCACGCTACAGAATCCGGAGATAAGCACCGACACCAACGGGCCTCAGAGCCTACAGAGGATTTCCTTCTAGGACAAAGATTACTTGCCCATTTGTAACCTGCATTGTCCGGTATGGGACATGGAAGGTGCACACGAACAAGGAGGCTAAAGCCCAACGCCTCTGTCACTAGGACGTCTTTTGGTATTGGGGAGTCAGGTTTACTCACTGCACAGTACCTGCTGTGTGTGTGTGCTTTCATATCGTTTATCACATCTAGAAGTAAATACCAGAATTTAAAATCTGACATTCAGAACCATCTTCTCATTCATTTTTTAATGTCAAACTCAAATATCTTCAGTGGTCAATTCGACAACTCGTAAACTGAAATATAACACTGTTAAAAAAGTAAAAGGCACTTCAGCTTAGACACCAGTCTCTTGTGTTTTCAGTGTTGGTTCACTCTGTACTGCACTGTAGTCTGTAGGCGACTCTGTGCCTCACTCAGACCGTCTGAACTCTGCTGCTCCTTAATACAGTCTGTGTGGTCGGTGGACATTGATATTTATGTTGAGTTGTGGTCAGTGGCGGATTAAATTGGCCACGGGCTCCGCTTCTGTGTGGGTGCTTAAAACCCCATTATAATCACAGAATGTAGGCAAATAGTGCTCGATTAAATTGTTCCCAACTCCCCCAAGTGTGTGAAAATATCAATTTTGTTTAAATACTGTTTCAAGGAGGGCCCCAAAACACTGCATGACTTTTAATTTTTTTCTTTAATAGACTTAAAAATATTTTCACATTCTGCAGTGCATCAGTTCCCATCATGCAATCAGGCAGTGTCCGGTTCACAGTTATAGTCATTTACTCCTTCGTTATTTGTTGCTAGTGATCGTAAACAAATAATGGATGTTTGAGTGCAATGGGATGAATATTTTCATTCAGTGAAAGATGGAATGGAAATACTTTTTCCATTGCACGAATTAAAAACATTCATTACTTGGTGTTTTATCTATACTACTAAAGGAACCAAGTTTCTCTCTGCTGCTATATGTTTCGCCATGTGAACACCTACGGTTCTATAATTACACAGACTGATAGTTGACATACATGTGACGTGTCAGAGGACATTTTTAGCCACGATTAATAACCCACTAATTGCATTTTTTTTTCCCATGCTAATACATGCATAAAAACCCACAGCAGTATTGCTGACGCTGTGTCAGCTGACAGCACCGTAGCCTACCCGTAGTGTTTTGCGCAATCACATGAATAAAACGGTTACTGTCAGTCTGAGTCTCTCCCATTTTCTAATGAGTATTTCGTTGGCATCCCTTCACACACCAAACTTCACAGGACTTTTATCCATTTTAAGAGCAAGCGGTGTTCAATAGACACCTTCTCATCTAGAAACAATCAGACTAAAATAATGCAAAGTTCAGTACCCCGGAGAAAAATGCTTATACTTCACTTCCCGTGCATTAGCACGGGCTTGTGGCAGGCAAGCCGCGACACACCGCTGAGCTCAGCTAGGAGCCACTAAAGAGTGAAGCAGAACATTGCAGTAGGAATTTGTCAAATTCTTCATCTGACACCGCTTCTACGACCGCTAAAGATGTCCCCACAAACACTGCGTAAGCTTCTAATCGGCTTATGGCGTACTGGATTTAGCTTCCTGGTATCATGGACACATTTTTATGAATTGGTGGTGGAGGCTTGCAATGGAGCAAAACGTATGGAACCAGAATGCAATTGTCTGTGACATCAGACAGACAATGGAGCAAATAATGAATGTCACGTGATGTACAATCCACCAATCAAATGACAAGGATTTATTTAGGTGTCGTATAATATATTTATTCTGTGTCATTTGTGTTCTCCACAACATTTTGGTGGGCATTAATGTGGGGCCCTGTGCGACTTTAGGCCCCTGGTCTTCAGACCAGGCAAGCCCGTGCATCAATCCACCCCCTGGTTCTGTTACTGATTGGATCCAAATGTATTTTATTCCCAGCTGTGATGCAGCTTTTTGCTCAATATTTTAAGGAACACAGTGAGAGCTGTGAAGCAATAACAGGAATATTTTATTTGCACAGTTTCACGAGCTGCACAGCGGCTGAAAGTGTCCGTGTGCTCTGTTATGCACAAACTCAATCACACAACTGAGCACGTTCAGCATTATTGCCCGATGACGATATTTAAGCAAACTGGTGAGCAATTACCGGTATAATGTGTTCTGTCTGTGGAATCACCCACAGTGCTTTTACACAGAGAGAATGGGTCACATCAGCCATGCACATCACACACACGTCAGATTCTGAGATGTGCGAGTGTCTGTGTTTCTGTATTGCGGACAAAGCATGACACAAGGCGCATACATAATTAATTAATTGAACGTTGATGTCTGGCTTCTTTTGCATTTCTGTGCAGGCGTCTGACACCACAAAACTATACGGCAGTTCACATTATAGCATCACAGTTTTACACTATTTTTCATGAAATTTATTGCTGCGTTAACATGAAAATGACTAAAGTGCATCAATAACAACAATGATCAGCAGTCGCACAAAAATGTACTCTATGCTCAACACTGAAAAGTGCAGAACTGTGTGCGTCTCCATGAGCAACAGGTTGACCGTCAAACTTTACACATGGAGACATTTATTCTTCATGAAACAAAGTGAACTATTAACTTGTTAAATATGTTGTGGTTACCATGAATGCTTTTTTTTTCTTCTGTCAATGAGTAGGCAGCGTCTGTAGTTAAGCCTCTTTTTATGAAGGCTGCAGCACGCAGCACCCATGCCTTTGAAAATAATGGAAGTCAGAGTGCAGCGCAAACCACAAAAGGGCATTTATCATTCCTCAAAAAACAAGACAGAAATCCTAATTTTTGTCAGGAGCACTGCTAGAATTGAGGTTATTTTTATACTTGTTACCATGGCAACACTTGAGAACCTGAGTGAGGAATCGGAGTGTCTGGGTTTGCGATTGTCCTGGGTCAAGACTAAGATCCAGGCTTTCAATGACTTCCTGGACTCAGCCATCAGAAGTGTATCTGTACGCTGTGAAAGTGTGGAACTTGTAGACATTCACTTATCTCGGCAGTGACATTCATGTCTCTGGGTCCTCGGCCTCTGAGATCGAGAGACGCCTGGGAAGAGCTTATGGAGTCATGAGGTCGCTGGACAGAGGTGTTTGGCGATGACGATATTTTTGCAGGAGAACGAGGGTCCAAGTCTTTAGGGTCCTGGTGCTTCCTGTCTTGCTGTATGGTTGTGAGACTTGGACACTAACCAGTGACATAAGGTGACGAATGGATGTCTTTGGTGCCAGGTCTCCTCAGTGGATCCTTGGGTACCGCTGGAATGACCTTGTACCAAACGAGCAGTGACTGACGAGGATCACTTGCATTGTGAGGGAGGGACAGCTTCAACATTTTGGCCACGTGGCGTGTTTCTGTGTGCATGATGCAGCACACAGGTGCCTGAGTGTTGAGGACTCCAGTGGCTGGAGAAGACCAAGGGGACGCCCACACTTTCATCTCATTTATATGGGCTGAATTTCACCTGCATTTCTTGATTTTTTTGTCATCAACCTCATCAATTTCCTTCGTCATCATGTCATGGTTCAAGTCGTGCAGACTATGTGCTGTTACGAAGGGTGCGTGTCATCGCATCAAGAAGTCTCCGTGTTATTTGATTACCCAAAAATTCCCTCCTCTGCAACAGCCAGAAGTGACATATAGCATTGCCAGACTCGCCCCAGTCCGTGAGACTCCCCCACAGGAGTCGGACACAACAGAGTGGTGACATGCATGACTTTTTATTATGACCATCAGAGGGTGCTGTGATCTACCACAAAGTGCACACACACACACACACGCACACACACGATTGTGTCTCTCTGCTTGTAAGAACATCTATGTAACGCCACACGATGCGTGTTATGATGCAATACGGGAAATGCAGCAACGGGCCTGTCGCAGAAATTTTGAACATGAACTAAATGCTGCGTTGCGGTTTGATCTCACCAAGACGCACGCTCGTAATGCAAGTGCTGTGCACACACACTAATCCGACGTGCGTTTCTGTACAATCGTGACAAAACGCACAGTCATATCGCATCATTGTGTAGCGAGCGGCCGGCTTTAGTCATATTAAATTATTTACTCCCATTTTCCACAAATTTGTTTAGGAAAGAATTAATACAGTTTAGATGGGGAAGTCATCCAGGATGTTACAAAAATACAGTGTACTGTCCACCTCAGGAATTAAATCTTCAGTCAAAGTTCACAGGACGAGTGCAACCTATGGATGTCACACTCCTGTCTTGGCTTTCACTTCTTGTTTTATTTTGTAGGTCCCTTGTTGGGTGTCCCTCGTGTTTGCCTTACTCCGTGTTTCCAGCTGTTTTCCATTTCCCTCTGATTACGACCCGCCCTATATAACTCCTCAGTATTCTCTCATTCATTGCTAGATTGTCTCCTGCATTATGCAGAGCTTTCCCGCGTTCCTTTTTGTGTTGCCCTTCCTGGTTCTCGACCCTGGCTACGTCTTCACGGTACTGAGTATTTGCCTGCCCCTCTGGACCTCGGTGCCCGTTACAACCGCCTCTCTGGTTTTGAACTCCTGCTCGAACGCTGACGACGCTAACCGGTTTGCCCCTCTCTGTCACCGTTCCGTGTGTGAAACCACTGCTAGTGTTTTAATAAAGACTTGTTTTTACCACTCACCTGTGTGTCTTCCTGCTCTGGGGTCTCTAGTTGTACGTGGTGTGCTACAATGGATAAATTCATATCACCAGCAACATATGAATATTTGCTGTAACCAATCAAAGTATAAGAATGTGTTAATACCTACATTGTGCAGTTAAAAGATTTTTGGGGTGAACTTACATTGAGTTTGTTTAAAGTTCTAAGAAAGCACCCATATTACCCATATTTAAAAGTAATGTAAGCACACTTATAAACATTCATTAAGCTTACTTTGCAACAAGGCTGCCATGATTCATTGAAAATGCATTGACATCAATATTTTTAACACAATTTTTTATTATTTTTATGAATTTACCTTTTTGATTTCATTAAGCTTCAATTCAAATAAATGTTATTACTGAATGTCACAACGTGATTGCTGCGTGAGTGCATGGGTAATGTGCCGAGAGTCGTTTTTGGCTCCAGTCATAATTTTTTTCTTTTTTTTTTTTTTTGTAATATATAAATCATTGCAGCTGCAACAGAGTTTTGGCTGTTAGCAGCCAAGACTCTGTTGAGCCTTGGCTGCAAACAGTTCCCACAAACTGAAGGTGTCAAAAGCATGGGATCATTTTAAATTAGCTCAAAATAAAAAGGTGATTTGTACATTGTGCAAGCTTTTATTGGCAAACCACAGCAGCACTAGCTCTTAGCACGAACAACCTAAGAGGAAACATACAGGTGGAATTCTGACCGCCAGAAAAGGTAAAACCACCGCAAGTATCGTCTACTCACGTTTATCGATATTCTATTCAGTGGTTTCAATAGCTAGTGTCAGCCGTCAGGGATCGATATTAAGGCTTGTCCGATTGTCCGGGACAAGTAGAAAACGTAATCGGACAGCTCAGATGTTTTAAATCGTTGTCCGATGGGACAGGCAGCAGAGAGTGGAAAAGAGAAAAGAAACGTGCGCGCGCGCACAGCGAGGAACGCCACACACTTAATTTGTCCAGCGTCACAAGTTCATTTTCAGGCCCATTTCGAATGACATCTGGTCAAAAATCAACATATTTAAGTGATGTTCTAGGGGCTGCAGAGGTGGTTTTTGTTGTTTTTGTTTGATTGGATTAAGGAAAAACGAAAAAACAAAACAAAAACGTGCGTGTTTCCTCTCACTTAGTTTGGTTTGTGCGCTGCAGGAAGGCAGCACTTCTTCTGTGTTTGCACAAAGTGCACACCGCATTAAATGAGCAACAAGTCTAT
>OMMV01229005.1:0-11997 GCA_900302635.1 Chatrabus melanurus | reverse complement strand
TTCCATTCATTTCTTTTATCTTCTGAAACCTTTCATGATGTTCGACAGGCATTCATGTTGGCATATTTAAACTGTTGACCCCCTGAAAATCTGACATGATGAATAAAAGCAGAAATAAATCTATCTTGCAACTATTATTTTTAATATAACTTAATGTGGAAATAAAGCAGACACTATAATTGACACAACACACATAATGACTGTTAAAATGGAATATGTGCAGCAGGAGAGTTTGAATGAAATGTGGAGTTGCGTCAGGAAGGGCATCCGGCGTAAAACTTGTGCCAAATCTACAAGCAGATCCATGTGGGATCTGCTGTGGCGACCCCGAGTTTCAATTGGGAGAAGCCGAAAGTAGATTATTTTATTATGTTAACCTACAGTACTGTGCAAATGTTTTAGGCACTGCATTTAAAAAATTTTTTTAAAACAAACAAATGCCCCCACGCATCATGATCAGCAGAAAATCATGTGAAATCTCCACGCCACTAAAAAATGCAACCTAAATAAAATATGAGATTATTATGTTTTCTTTTTCATTAAAGAAACCATTAACAAACCTAATTTTAAAAAGAAGCAAAAACACAAAAAAATTTTGATTTCCTCATGGCTGTGCTGCCTAAGAAGGTCCCAGGTTTGCTTCTGACCTGGTCCTTTCTGTGTGGAGTTTGCATGTTCTCTCCGTGTTTGCTTGGGTTCCCTCCAGCTGCTCTGGCTTCTTCCCACTTCCAAAGACGTGCAAGTTAGGTGAACTGATGACACTAAACTGACCCGTAGGTGTGAGTGAGAGTGTGAATGTGTTTGTCTGTCTATACGTGGCCCTGCGAAGGACTGGCGGCCTGTCCAGGGTGAACCCTACCTCTCGCCCAATGACCGCTGGGATGGGCTCCAGCACCCGCTGTGACCCTTAATTGGAGTAAGCGGGTGTAGAAATGAATGAATGAACTATTTAACAGCTTCTCTTTATTTAAAAGAAAGATTTAAACACATTTAATATGCCTAAAACTTTTGCACAGTACTGTATGTCCACAATTCGAAATCAGTTATGTTTTAAATTGTAATGCACTTTGAATCTCTGAAAGCACTTGATAAATAAAACTGATTTTATTTTGAGCTCCCCTACTACCCATGTGTTTCCGTTTCAGCAATTTGTGGGGAAAAAAATGGGATGCAGTCATCAAAGGTGAGTGGAGTTAACGTGAGCCACACCTGCCACTAAAAACCACAGCCAGCTCGGGCTTTCTGAGCCTCAAGTTCTCATTGCTTCACTTATCATTTGCCCTTTAATAGTGAGCTAGAAGGCTGATAGTATAATTAGGCAGCTAACATCTCTTTTAGGAGTCTATTGAGCATTCTAATTAGCAGCAGATTAATGGGCAGCGAAGGCTCCACGCTAATGCTAGTTTCAGCTGCGCACCGCCCAGGGGTGAGGGAGAGGGCTAACGCGGGGGCTAACCCCGTGCATGTGTGTTTGCACGTGCACGTTTGGAGGTCAAAGGTGACCGTGGTGTTGCTATTTATTTATTTTTATTAACATTATCATTAACGGCTCAAATTGAGAAAGCAAAAGCGCGAGTGCCTGCGTCTGTGAGAAGAGAGCGGGGTTAGGTCGAGGATTCTGTGCGCGCGCTGCGCACAGAGTGTACCTCCAGGTCTTTTGGAGACATTGTGAGGGATTGAAAGTCTCGCCCTGGGGGTGCCTGAGCACTAATTCTAATTATCACCAGATTACAGAGATAATGGGAGTCCCCGCTGTCAAGAATCTAACACCTCTCACTCCGACTCGCTCCTTCTCCCTCGTATAGCCATTTTACAGCCCAGCAGTCACCGGGGTTGCCTAGTAAATGCCAGCGAGAGCGCTCGGCGAGGGAATGAAGTGCAGCGTGAGGTTTCTCAGAGTATTAGAGAGGGACAGCGAGGGAGGAGATTGAAAGAGGACCAGAACTGACAGGACAGTGAACGTGAGCGAAAAGGAGTTAAAGAGAGAGTTAGAAGGAGATCGAGAACTATTTAGCAATCGAGTCTGGAGGGTGAGAGGAATGGGTAAGGTGGCGCTGAGCCGGTCTCACTCTTTGTTTTCTGGCTGCCTTTTGCTGCATCTAGACATTCCCTTCCATTTGTTCATTTTTGTAACTTAATGATTCTGGCTTGAAGTAAAGTTGCAGAAAGGGGCCGTGACACTTTCAAATTAAGGCAACACCAGCAAACGCAGAAAACCCGTTCAAATGCAAAAAGCATCTGCATCAACTCTACAACAGGTAGCTGCGTCAAAAAATGTCCTGCAAATAAAATAAAATGACAGCAAGCACAGAGAACACAAGCAAATATAACCTGCAACAGACATAACAATTTAATTTGATAGCACGTCTGCTGCAAATTCACACAATGCACTCAAACAGAAAAACACTTTGTAAAGCTTCACAACAAAATGGAAGTCGGAACAACACACCATAACTGAAGGAGCGCTCAGTGCGTCACGGCGCTGCACTCTTTATCTCTACCTGGATCGGCAGAGCTTCGTGAATATTTATTTACTTTATATAGGCTTTTACTCTTACTGACTTCTACTCCAGTGCATTGCAAATAAAAGAGTAAAAATGTTTTATAGTTTTATTTACAATGCACCGAAGAGTAGACGTCAGTTAAAGTCCTCCAGGCAGAAACTTCTGTTTGTGTTGTGAAACTTCGCAAAGCGTTTCTGTGTTTGCGTGTGCTTGTATTCTCTATGGTGCAAGCTTCTTTTTTTTAAATTTGCAAGATGTTTTTTGATGCAACGGCCAGCTGTAGAATTGCTGCAGTTTTTTTTTCTTTCTATTTGAATTTGTTTTCTGCATTTCTTGTTGTTGTCTTAATTTGATAGTGTTGCGGCTCTGTATTGAATATTTCTTTATTGATGCAACAATAAGACACATTTTCATGTGGATAAAGAAGAATTTTAAAAAAATGATATCCCCCTCAAACAAAATATGGGGGGGGGGGGTATATAGGAATCACCCTGTCCATCCATCCATCTGTCCATGAATCTTGTACACGCAACTCCTCCTAAACCAGTTGGTGGATTTCAATTAAACTTCACACAGTGGTACCACACTACATGAAGATGTGTATGAAGGAAAAAAAAAAAAACTGGTCCAATGTCTTCAAGGGGAGATAATTGAACACTTGTGTTTAATAAGCGACTTGCACATCTCGGCTCGCGCAGTGCATTGTGGGATTTTGGCTACAACACAACAGCTCAAAATAGCGGAAAGTGGTATGGATTACTATGATTTAGATCAGTTTAAACTTTGGAAAGTTGACCACTTAAAGCGTTTTTGCAGTCATAGTGGACTGCCTGAGACACCCAGGACTGTGTCCAGCAGTAAAGAAGAACTGATTGCTCTTGCATACGCTGCATCGGTCCAGAATCTACCGTGTGTTTTGACGGAGGAGGAGGACAGAGAAGTTGTGAAAAATGACTACATGTCCATGCTAACGGTTGGAAGCAAATCTCCGACCCTTTGAAGACAACAGTCTGATGGCTGGACGAAGCCCAGGGACTACAGCTGTGTCCGCCGTGCATGTTGGCTGAGTTAGCCGAATATTTGCTAAACAGGGATGAGAAATCACTTCTCCATCGGCTTTGTAATGATACAAGGAAGGCGAGTTGAAATGGAAGCCTATTTTTTAAACATTATATACCTCACGAGCTTATGCTGTAACAAACCAAAGCTGGGCAATATTACAGTGATGAAAAATATTGAATGTATTCTGCATAATAACTACAGAATAATTTGTCACGGTTTCAAAAATACTGACAAACTAAATATCTGCAACTTACATTTTTGTCCATCTTTTACGTCCGTCTGGGTCTTTCTTCTTGGTAGGAAATGGAATCAAAACAAACGGAGGTTTAATCCACATTTCTTCTCCTTGTTTTTGGTGGTGCCGGACAATCATGTGTTTTCTCTGCCACCGTTTTAGGTTATAACTGCCGCTCGTACAGCCGTATATAACACAGTGTGCACCAGTTATTGTTATACATCTCACTATACTTGTATAGTGACAATAAAGACTTCTACTCTACTCTACTCTTATAAGTCTCTTAAGGCCTTTAATCGCTGAAAATGCTTTAAAGTTCACGGTCCGCTGCCAGAACCCCAATACAAATTTCACTGACGCTGTGGTTTGTATGGTAGCTGAAGTAGCTCATTTGGAAAATCTCTCGCATGCGCAGATGCGTTGAGCGAATCGCTTATCGTTGCGTCATATGACATTGACTTTGTGAGCTCAACTCCTCCTAAACTGGTTGGTGGATTTCAATGAGCTTCTGGGATTGGCGAAAGTCAGAACGGGTTTTAAGATTTTAACAGCATAACTGGACAACAATTAAAAACTGTGCCGCAATGGTTACTGCAGAAGTGATGCATTGTGCAACATTTTCAAAATGACAAAATCATAAAGACAAAAAAAGTATTTAACCAGATGCCTTTTGTGAAAGATTCCAGCTACATAATTGGACATCTGCTTAAACATTGGTGCAAGGGGTTAGCATTCTTACATTCCAAACGGGAGGCTCCCACTTCAAGACCACTCATGTCGCAATCCCCATGTTCATCTGGAGATGCATCAGGAAGGGCATCGGTATAAAACTTGTGCCACATCAGCATCCACACTGGATCCACTGTGGTGACCCTGAGCAAAATGGGAAAAGATAAAAGGAATTAAAATGGACGGAAGGATTTAAAATGACTTGAAAAATAGTTGTAATACTTACGCAATTTTTTCAGGCATTTACTCAAATTAAAATAACACAATAACTGGCTAACGTTTGCTTGCAGACAGAACATACAGACAGAAGGTGTTTAAAGAGTATGGAACTTGTTAAGCTGTGAATGATTTGCAATATCGAGGGACTATGAGGGATAAGGTCAGGGAGTGTGTTCCTGTGGCGCACAAAGTGAACTGTAGTCTTTGCCAAATGGCCTACACCACACTGTTCAGCCAATCTGTTGGAGCTTGGCTCTGAAATGCACCTGTGGACACCCTGAGGATTGCAGGTAGGGCAGTTTATCATTGCTAAGTACTGCACATCAATGAGTTTCAAACTTTTCCTGAGGGAGCCAAGTCTTTAAATATATTCTTTCCCGTGATCCAAAAGCCGATCTGTGTGCAGAATTTTACCCCACAACCCAGTTTAAAAAGAAATACGAGCATTTGTCATGGTGTTTGTCAGTATTAAAAGGACTGCGGTGTCCTGTCTACTGTGTCTGTGTTACTCAGAAACTACCGGAACTACAGTGAGGGTTCATTCAAATACAATTCCCTGTCACATAAAGTCAAATGTCAAGAGTTGTGCACTCACTTTAAATGACTGTTCATCACCCTGATGGATTTACAGGGCGGGGGAATCCTGCTTTTATTCTCAAATGAATCCGTTCAGCACTCTGATGGGGGCCATAAAGAATGACATATTTATCTTCAGGCTAGGTGGTTTGACAAGGACAGCCGCGGTGAGTTATTGCAGCACGCAGGATGGAGGCTTGGATGGAGAGTCGGCCTCACTGTGTATTAACCCGGCCGTACATGGGCATCGCTCAAACACGACAATAATACTGTCTGTTAGGATTTTACATAGTTGTTTGATTTCAAACAAAAGTGGTCAGAATTTAAATGTCACGAATACAATTTTTTAAAACATACTTATTGATTATCAGTCACACACTGCTGCACTTTGGTTCCGTTACTACTGTATTTTCTTTTAATACACACTGACATCAATATCAAACTGCACAAACCCACTACGTCTCCCCCACCAAGGCCTAATAATGACAAGGACCATTAAAATTTATCAACCACTATTTTATTTCAGTCTCATAAAGTCTATAAGTGGTGATGTATATATCATATATTGTAGTTTATTATGAATTTTATATTGTTCCTTTTTCCTTACAGGGCACAGCTATGTTGCCTGACCAGTGATAAATCAGCTGACGTTAATTAGCTGACCGGCAAAACTACCAGTTGCATTTAGGGAATGAAATATTGACAATTTTGTTCAAGTTCTAGATCAATTCAACATCCATAGTAAATGTATTCCATGAAAATATGTTACTACAAACCAAACACATAGTCACTAAGATATTTCCAGATAAACCATTAATCAAGGGTTGAAAGGCTCATTTCTGATTCACTATGAAAATATTTTAACTAAAGCTTCCATGAGACCAAGTTGTGTCAATATGTTTTCTTTTATGCTTCCTTTTAGAAATTGAAAAAAAATAGTAATGCTCCCCTATATTTAATAAACACAAGTTAAAGGAGTCACACACCCTTTTATACAACCTAAATCAGAAAAAGTTGGAATGGTATGGAAAATGCAAATGAGAAAAACATGCAGTGATTCTTACATTTACGTTGACTTTGATTTCTTTGCAGACAGCATGAACCAAAGCTATTTCATGTTTTGTGTGGTCAATTTCATTTCATTTGTTAATATACATCCATTCCTGCATTTCAGGCCTGCAACACTTTCCCAAAAATGTTGGAATGGGGGCAATTTAGGGCTAGTAATGAGGTAAAAAAAATAAAAATAAAATAATGATTTTCTTTCAAACAGGTGATTGTAATCATGATTTGGTACAACAACAGTATCCACGAAAGGCTGAGTCTTTGAGGAGCAAAGATGGGCAGAGGATCTCCGGGTTGTGAACAAATGCATAAGAAAATTATTGAGATGTTTAAAAACAATGTTTCTCAAACAGATTGGAAGGGATTTGCATATTTCTCCCTCTACAGTGCATAATATCATTAAACGATTCAAGGAATCTGGAGGAATTTCAGCACATGAAGGGCAAGGGCGCAAGCTTAAGCTGAACACCCATGATCTCTGATCCCTCAGATGGCATTGCATCAAGAAATGTAATTCATCAACAGCTAATATAACCACATGGGCAAGGGATTACTTTGGGAAACCTTTTTCAAGAATTTCAATATGGAGTTACATTCACACGTCACTTAAAACTTTACTGTGCAAAAAATAAGCCTTATATTAACCTTGTCCAGAAGCAGCATCGATTGCTCTGGGCTGTAAGACATCTGGGTTGGACCATCACTCAGTGGAAACAAGTACTGTCGTCAGACAAATCAGTATTCCAGCTCTTTTTTGGAAGAAATGGACGCCGTGTGCTCTGGACCATTCAAGTCCAAAAGCCAGGGTCTGTCAGGGTATGGGGCTGTGTCAATGCCCTTGGCAAAGGTAGTTTACACTTCTGTGATGGCAGCATAAGACGTCTTTGCAGGAAGAATGGGACAAAATACCACCTGAAACGTTTCATTGCTTGGTATCCTCAATGGCAAAATGTCTTTTAAGTTTTGTGAGAAGGAATGGCACCATTACAAAGTGGTAAATACTTTAGCATCCCACCTTTTTTTGGAATGTCTTGCAGGCCTTAAATGCAGGAATTGATGTATATTAAAAGATGAAATGAAGTTGACCAGACAAAACATGAAATATCTTAGGTTCATACTGTCTGCAATGAAATAAAAGTCAAAGTAAATGTAAGAATCACTGCAGGTTTTTTTTTAAATTTGTATTTTCCATACCATCCAAACTTTTTCTGATTTGGGGTTGTAAAAATCAGACAAAGGACCTGGGAGGAGTAGCTAACAAACAGACAATCATGACCTTGACCCCACTGATTGACATTTCCTGACCAATTTCAGAACTCACCTACATGTGTTCCAAGTTTGGTGCAAATCAAAGTGAAAATAAAAAATTTGATCTTTGACCCCAACAATTGATCTTTGGCAAATTTATCCTTGCCTGGGCAATTCAGGATCCTATGTATGTGTGCCAAGTTTGGTGGAAACTAGAGTGAAAAAAAAAAAATCAAGATTTTGACCCTTGGCCTCGATGACAATGACCTGGTAGCCTATACATAGTATACATAGGTAATGTGGGTGCTGTGCAGACTGGGTGTTGGATAGGGTTGTGGAGACTAGCAGCTTAGGTGCCTTTGTTGGCAAGGAAAGTTTTACTAATGCTGACTTTGCAGTTGATGCTGTGATCTTTATAGAATGAATCAATATCCTGATTGCACTTGAGAAGGTGAGTTAGGGGTTGGTGTGTCTAGGTTTGTGATTGTCCTGTATCAAGACTAAGATTCAGGCCTTCAATGACTTCCTGGGCTCAGCCATCAGAAGTGTATCTATATGTGGTGAAATTGTCAAACGTGTAGAGAGATTCACTTATATCAAGAGTGACATTGATGTCTGTGGGTCCTTTGCCTTTGAGATCAAGAGACACTTGGGAAGAGCTTATGGAGGCATGGACACCGCTGGACAAAGGTGTTTGGTGATACCGGTACCTTTGCAGGAGAAGGAAGGTCCAAGTCTTTCAGGTCCTGGTGTTTCCCAGCTTACTGTATGGCTGTGAGTCTTGGGTGCTAAAGGCAGTATCTCATTGAGAGAAAACTGTTTGGTGACTGAGCCGATTGAAGTTTTAGACGACTGCTAGATGAATTGGGCCAAGTTTTTGATGACATTAGGGCGACATATTTGCCACTTTTTGATGACCGTTTAACGATTTAGACGACCACTTGTTGAAGAATATTTGACGAATATTTGCTAAGCGGCCATATGTATGTCGTCCTCAAGTCGTTAATTAGTCACTAACGACCAGTAACAGACTGGGGGGCGACTTGGTAGCGGTCTATTGAAGACTCCTTGGCGATTAAAAAAAACTACCTAGAGAATAATTAGAGACAAGTTAGCGAAAATAAGCAGTCGTTCATTCGCCACCGGGGTTTTGAACATTTTCAAAATCCGCAGGCGAATGAAATCGAGGTGAGCAACTAATTAGCAAATAGGGATACTGATTCCGACTGCTTACAGAATAATTTCAGACTACATTGAGACCAAGAGCCAAATTAGACAAATGGCCATTCATCTGGCTGTGGCAGATGGTGACTTTCGAGAGGTGGGGATGGACCACTTGTCTACCTGTGTGGTTGCCATCCAGAACCCAAGGTGGTTCCATAGTGTGTTGGATGCAGTGATGCGCAGCACTAACTCATGGTCCCAGACCTGACCTGACCTTCTTTAAAATGCACAAATACAGTGATATTGAAATAACAAATATTCATTACATGACAGTGTCTTGGGAATGTGCATTTGTCGTGCAGTAGCCAGAACGTCTTTTTTAACCATTGCACAATCAGGTCAGGTGTTCTGTATTATTCACTGTACAGTAAACTGATAAACCAGTAATTGCTACAGCATAGCGAAATCCACCTTACACTAAAGAGTGAGCGAGATGGGGAAATGGACTTTCCCAATGTGGCCCATGCTTCAGAAGAATGGTACGTTTGTCATTTCTGTATATATTTCAAAGGGCTGCTCCTGTAAAGCAATCCACGAGTATTCTTTTCTTCTTTGCTCCGTTCTGTGGGACCGCTGTGTTGTCTGCTGTGGCATGTGGAGTTGGAGCTGGGGAGTTAAGTGGATTAATTACCTTTAAGGTTCTTTTGCGTCTTTTATTTCACAGACAAACTCACTAGGGTCTTTTGAAATGCACGCCACCCCTTTCTACCCCTCCTCTTGCTCCCCCATGCCTAATGACATAATCACGTAATTAGATGATTTTCAAATAGAATCGCCACATAAATAGGGGGTTAATTTTCCTCCTGATCCATTTATCTGATTTGCTGGCATTTTAGGTTGCTGTATTATACAGTGTGAGTTCAGAATGAGCATGAAGGGGGGTAGTTAGAAGGCAAAACGTCCAAGAGAAATCTCTGACAACAGAAGAACAGCTCTGAATACCAATGGGAGATAAGAGTCATGACTGGATTAATGTAGAATTATATGTCTCATATGGCCAATTTAAAATGTGAAGTGAAAATGAAAACTGCTTTCATGTGTATAGTAATTACAGGGGAGATATTGTGCAAATTAGTTTTTACCTGCATTTTACAGGTAAATATGGTTCAGATTTCATGTTAAACATGTTCAAAGTTGCACCATTCCATGTCTGTGCATGTTTAACTACCTAATTTCTTTTGGTTTCTCCCATTTTTGCTCAGGGTTGCCATAGTAGATGTGGTATGGATTTTCATGTTGATTTGGCACATTTTAAGACGGATACTAGGGGGTGTAAAAATACGCTGATCGGAATCTGAAATAGATTTTTAAGTAAACGATGTGACTATATTGATACACAGACCTCTGAATCGATCTAAATGTGAACCGGTCGATGGCTTGATTTTAACATTATAAATTGGTTGAGTTCACGCTGCTACTTCCATATCTTCAAACTGTTGGAAAAGTTCGAAGGTTGGTGTGAGGCTCTCGCGAGACTGATCAAAGGAACATTAACTTTTCCAGATTAAAAACAATATCAACATATCTGATAGTGGTAGACGCTATAACGGTTAAATGTAGACATGTGAACTTTACGTTCGGATCACAATTTGTTAATTCTGTCATACTGATCCAGAACGGGAAAGTTATGCTATGCTATTTATGCTATGCTAACCGTCTAAAAACAACAGTCTTTGAAGGTAAGCAATGGCACTTTTGGCTTGTTCTAATTTATCATGGAAAATAAATGTCTACATTAAACAAAGAATTGGATCGGATTGCATTGTATTGCACTGAATCAAATCATTCCACAATAAAAAGTAATGTGAATCAGTGAATCATATTGTAGCTCATGTATCTAGGTGCGTAACGGAACATTTTGCACACCCCTTCCTCACGCAACTCCAGATGTACAAAGAGAATGGGATATGTGTGATTATGAAGTGGGGGCCTTCGTGTTGGGAGGTAAACATGCTAACCACTTGCTCCACTGAGCTGGTCTTGCATGTGCAAACTACCCTTTTATAAAAATAAAATGTAGTCATGAAACAGCTGGTTTTCTCACAACAGTATTTTGTGGTCACAAAATCTGTTGTAGGCCTCCACAGGCCCCTCATAATGACTCCGTCTTGTATTAATTCATTCATTCATTTTCTATACCCACTTACTCCAATTAAGGGTCACAGGGTGGCTGGAGCCTATCCAAGCAGTCATTGGGCGAGAGGCGGGGTACACCCTGGACAGGCAGCCAGTACATCGCAGGGCCACATATAGACAGACAAACACATTCGCACTCACGAAAAGTTTAGAGTCACCACTTCACCTAACCTGCATGTCTTTGGAAGAGGAAGGAAGCCAAAGCACCTGGAGGGAACCCACACAAACAGGGGGAGAACATGCAAACTCCACACAGAAAGGACCAGGTTGGAAGTGAACCTGGGACATTCGCACGATGAGGCAACAGTGCTAACCACTAAGCCACCGTGCTGTCCTGCATTAATGCTGCAGGATTTTCAAAGGAATTCCAAATAGCAATTTGCTTGAGACCCCTTAATACAAAGGCCAAGGTGCCATGGCATTGCGCAAATATACATGCATTAAGTATCAGGAATTGTTTAAAAAAAGTCTGCCGTTGCAAAATAGAAATTTTCATGGCCTATGTGGAAATGCGTCATATGTAAATATCCAGGCCAAAGGACAGGTAAGATGACTGCGGCATGCTACATCTGAATTGTGTCCCTACTATTCGCTCGTGTACTTCTAGTACATACTACAGTAACGGTTGGGTAGTAGGTTCCTAACTGACGTTAGTACATACTGACTCAGATGCAGGGCACCCTTCTCTTTGCAGAATTCAGGTTTGAAATGTTTGGTTTTAGGCTTCTGTGGCATATGCCATATTACTGGTCCCCAGTAAGAACCGTCTTATCTGCGTCTTATCTCACTGACAGGAGTTTTTCAGTTGCTGCTGCTAAATGTATGTCTTCATCTGCCATTCTGTCCTGTGGTATGCCCCAAGGTTCCGTTTTGGGACCTATTTTGTTTGCATTGTATTTCCTCCCACTTGGACACATCTTGAGTACATTTGAAGATGTCTCATATCATTGTTATGCAGATGATATCCAGCTGTCCATCTCATTTACACCTCAGAATGTT
>OMMV01228992.1:0-12577 GCA_900302635.1 Chatrabus melanurus | reverse complement strand
GGGCAAGTTACAGGCTCCACAAATGATAAAAAATAAGTTCTTCCGAATGTTTTAATTCCTGTTGCATAAGCAAACTGGATAACAAGGGATTGCAAAACCAACAAAAGCAGTGCACTTTTTGACATTTTAATTTTTTTATAACAGTCCAAAATAACAACATGTAACGGAGTTGACTGTAACGGAGTTGACTGTAACGGAGGTGACGATTTCAGCTGTTCAGCCTTCTGAACTGCCACATGGATTGAAGTTCATTGTATTGAAAGTTATGTTGCATTTATGAGTGATCTACAAGCCATATCTAATCCGTATTATATTTATTAAATTCTCTGATAAATAATTTGTCAGAGGGAGTAACAGAGGTGATGGGAAATAAAGCTACTTACTGATTTTTGGTTGTTTTTCTTCAGAAAGTTAAAACGTTTTGACATTAATCCTGTCCACCATGTTGCTCTCCACCAGATGTAACAAGACATCTGATTGGTTCATGCAGTAACTCAGCTGGCTACCAATAGAGGGCAGCAAAACCCAAATATAACGGAGTTGACGAAAATTCTAGGACCAATATTGTGAGCTCACGTATGAAAAATGTAAACTTTTGGAACCTGGAAATTTTATAGTTAATTTAAACACAACTCAAAGCAAAAACAACAATAATAAGGCAAATTACCAATAATTCTGTCAGAAAACAATAATTATCATCAAAATACCTTTAATTAGGACATCTAATTTTGTGCATTCCTCTCAAATCAATTTGAAAATTTTGAAATAATACATTAGTTGTACCTCTTATTATTTTATCATGCGATTAAACGAGACAAAATAAAATCACTGGTACACAAATGTTTCAAGTGAGATTAAAATTAAATGCAGGTGAAATCACCCCTGTCTAGTATTCAGATACAGATGTGAGTCAAAACATATTTTTGTTGGTGAAGGAAAAGCAACATAGAGTATCTTCCTACACACTGGAATATAGTTGTATCAGTACTTGAAATTGCAAAGTTTACAGCCAAAACTGTTCACAGTGTGGTCCGCATATCACTGTGAGTCACCGAGTGATGCTTTCAGAAAAAAAAAAAAACCCATTGCTGTTGATTTTACAAAAGTAGCGTTCCAAACCATGACTGAGTTCCATTATATCGGGGTGACAGCAGACATTTCTGTGGAAGATATCTTCAGACCTTAGCAAATATACTGTAACTTTCTAGATCAATAGACAGTGTTTTTATTAACTCTCAGAGACCTGCCTTTCAAAAAAAAAGAAAAAAAGAAGCAAACTCATCTAAAACACCACAACTTTACACTCATGGGTCTATTTTGTTGTTTGTTTTGTGGTGACTTTTCTGATTTCTGCGGATAAACAGAATATAGAGGGTACTGCTTTCTGCTACCAAAGGAGAAATCAATCACAGACTCATAAAAGAGGAAGCAATCGTTTGATAGACTGGCGTGCTCTGCAGTCACTTTATATGGCTGCATTCCAGTTATGATTGCTGTCGCTGTTGTTTGATACTTAGTTACTTACATAATAAAGTAATGATTACAACACACCCGGGCACATTCTTTTTTTTTGTGACTATCAAGGGTACTGTGCGACATGTATGCACGCATCACTTCAGACGCAATTACAACAACAAAAAGACCACAGCTACAGCTCCCACGACTTCTTGGAATTGGGACTCTGTAGCCAGTTTGCTCATTTCCTTGTCACTTTCAAACTACGCCACAAGTACGTTAAAGTTCAAGTGTGACATGATTGGCCTGACAACTTACACAACGGGCGGTGTTAATGTTGGAAAACGATTGTTGAGCTCTGCATTTTTACAACACACACTGACCTCTTGCTGTAGAGAATATTATGACAGCATCTAGTGCCTGACCGATGAGTAATTTTCTTTATTTTCAGGTCCCACCCAGCACTTCTTGCTACTGGACAGAGTACCTACCTCACCGTAAGAACTAAAATAAGTAAAGAAGTCACAAAGACCGTAGTACTGGAGCCAGACTGGTTCGCAGTACCAGAGTACATCAAAAGAAGACAGAGTACCTGAAAAGGTACCTGAAAGAACTAATAAGTGAAGTAGAGGCACACAAGGCAGACAAAAAATATAGTGGTATAGTGAAAACTAAACTACATCTTTCGTGCAAACTACAAGACATACAGTGAATGTAGAAAGTCTACACACCCTTGGGCACTGTAACTCGTTCTTGGATAGGAAAATCCACTGAAAGATCATTTTTACCTCCGCCGAGTCGGAGGGCGGAAGTTACAGTTGAGAGCGATCTCAAGCCAAGTATCTTCATTAGGAGCCATCCCAAGAAGATTCATGGTACCACAAGCAACTGTACAACCAATTATACAAAAATATAAGAAGATCGGGACCAAACAGACTTTACATCATTGAGGAAGGAGGCGTAAACTGACACCCAAACTTTGGTTCTAAAGGTCCAACAGAACCCTAGGTTCAACCAAGTAAGTCCCACACATGCCGGTGCTTATTCCTGGATACCGTAGCATGAAGCCGAAGAGAGTCTATGTGCACCCTCCCCCCCCCAATCCCTCCGGATAGAATGCCAGTTCCATTATAGGTTTCTTCCCCAGTCAAGGTCAATACCCTTTTACAGCTGAGAGGACTGGGATGATGCATATGAAGTCTTTTGTCCAAGAACACAGACCGGTAGCCTGAAGCACACACGTGGTATTGTACCCCAGTCTATATGTTGGTAGTCCAACTCCTATCCGACCGAGCTACTTCCTCACAACTACGGAAGTTAAACAATTTTGAGGAGAGATGGCTGATTGTTTTTTGTTTTTTTTTAAAGATCTTCATTAATTACTGCAGAGTAGCAGCAGTTCTTCTTGGGATCCACATAAAAATTATTGTTATAACAGTACAATAACACAATCATAACCTACATCATCACATCTATAGTATTGGGACAATGCAAATTGAAAACTGTTACTAAATAAATAACATTTTGAATATACAATCAAAACAACAGACAAGGTCCTTATTATCATTATGATCTGAAGATGAAAACAGAATGATTATTGCTACAAGCTTTGGTGGGGATTCAGATCTGACTCAAATGTTGTCCTTTTATCTGGTTTAATTAATACTATTGCCTTGTGACATCACAAAGCTATGACTGGGGATGAAAATCGAAATTCTGTCCTCTGTTGGGTGGCAGAGGTAATAAATACCTCGGCAGAGGTTTACACCCTTCGAGTGCCCTTCAAGTATATTTTGTTGCAGAGCTGCGGTACATGAAAACAGAGAGCACACGCTGTCTTATGGGGTATTTAGTTCTGAGATTTGACAAAGTTTTCTCCACATTTCTGACAACAGACAGCTTTCAAATTGGCTGCACTTGTGAGATCAAGTACTTGGAGAGAGACCAGCAACGGGCAGCGCTGTCAAAGACAGTCCTGCCGTAACGCTGAACTGACAGTTAATATATACGTTCTCAATTGCGCTTCATGCCAAAATGGTTTGTGCTTGGTGTGATGACACTCAGCTGCTGTCTCAAATCAAATTCTCACGCTGGTGTAAGAGCTAAACCTCCATCAGTGTGGCAGGACCAATGGTGATTGCAGGCATGTGTCCTCCAAAATTTATGTCCCACATCCACGTTTGGGAAGTAAAGAAAAGAAGAAGCAACATCCAGTGCTGAAGGTAAATTTCGTACTGGTGTTTTATAAATAGCGTTTTCCTCTTAGTCGTTAATACGAAAACAATAACGTGACTGTAAATTTAAGTGCGTGCGTGCACCTTACATAGAAGGTCTGCAAATAATCAGAATTTTCTATATTATATTGAGCTTGATTACATTAAGTCTTTATTTCATGAGATTATCAGAACAACATTTTGTGAATCTGATTAACAGTTACTTTTGGCTTCTGAGTAAAGGCACAATCTCACCTAGACGTTTGGGCCAACGTAGACGAACGTATTTGCAAACGTCAGTGTCCGCTGGCCTCCGCTAGCCTCCGCAAGTCTACGCCGATGAGCGTCGACCACGGCCAATAATTTTCAACATGTTTAGAATTCGTCGGCGTTTGCCGACATACCTGTGGCTACGCTGGAGACCGTTCGAGAAAGTTAATCTCCTCTATGACCAAGTTCCCTCTGCTATCCTCCGTTAGCCTCCGCTAGCCTAAATTACTGGTGTGATCGTCCACACTGGCTAACGTTTGGGTGCTGCTTCGCCCTGCCTGCTCAGAGTTACTGGACAGTGGTGTGTCGACGCCCTCTCCCGCATATTGCCACGTTGGCAATAGTCCCGCTTGTTCTAATGGAGTGCTGGCTAATGCCCGCCTCCGCTAGCACCATGTTGTGGAACGCCGTGCCGCGTTTGAGGTTCACTACCAAACTCTGGCAACGTGATTTTTGCTGACGTTTGGCCACTTTTCTCGACCTTAGCCTGCGTTCATCAAATGCTGGGGCAGTGTTGTATAAAGTACCTGAAAGTCACACTTGAGTAGAAGTACAGATACCCGACCAAAAAATGACTTTGGCAGAAGTTCAAGTAACCGACTAGAATGCTACTCAAGTAAAAGTCTTAAAGTATCTAGTATTTACTGTACTTAAGTATGGCAAGTAATCTATAATTAAATGTACTTAAGTAATGAAAGTAAAAGTACAAGTGCATGTTAATAAAAACAGAATAAACTTCATAATATTCAAAGGTCTGAACCTTTGAATATTATGAAGTTTATCCAACACTTTAAAACTTGGAGCCGACAACAATCTTCATAGATAATGTCTTGAGCCTGAACAAAGGTACAAAAATTGTTCTTTTTCCCAACATTTCTGCTTGATATTGATATTTTTTTTAAGTTTATCCATCCATCCACCCTTTAAGATGGAGCCACAGGTAAACTTAAACCGGTGGAGAAAACACCAAATTTCATTTAATCAGATTTTTGTAATGACACTGCACATTGAAAATGTATCAGAGTAAAAGTATGCAATTAAATTAGGAAATGTGGTAAAGTAAAAGTTGACAGAATTAAAAAAACTCAAGTAAAGTACAGATACTCCCAAAACATACTTAAGTACAGTAGTGAAGTATTATTACTTCGCTACTATACAACACAGTGCTGGGGTAAATGTCACAGTGAGATTGCACCTTAAATATCCTGCTTTTTTTGTTATCCAGTACATGATTGTAAATGAACCATTATCGTCTTTTATAAGATTCTATAAATCAGCCATTCCCAAACTTAAGAATGCTGTGGCCCACTTTGAAATCTGAAAATCTTCGGAGGTCCAACCAAACCTTTAATCACAATTTTGACACATGATCGACACGAGAATAAGATTAAGTATTTCCATGTAAATGAATAACACAATTTAAATCCAACGGCTTTGTCTTGTTGCTTCTGGTTAGGCTTTAAAAATAATCTAATATTTTTGGACAATTTTAAACTTTATTACAAACCAGAAAATCAAAGATGTTTTTATTTATATATTCTTAATGACTTCTCACAGCCCACCTGCAGTACCTTCACAGCCCACAGACTGTGGACCGTGGCCCACGTGTTGGGAATCACTGTTTTAAATGATTAAATACAGTCCAAAATTTCACATCTTGCTCAGCTTAATTGGAACAGTTACTTAAAAAATAATAAATATAATAATAGTAAACAGGTCTGCAATAAGAAAATTTAAAGCTACAGTCTGTAATATTTAGGGGTGTTTGTTAGCATAAATGGAATACAGCATGCATAACCATCTGTGCAACAAATCAATGTGTTTTCATGAGGTTAGAATGAGCCCTTCATATCTACAAGGGAGTGGGCCCCTTCATGGAGGATGCCATGTTGCACCACCATGTTGGTACAGGAGCCCAAAAGGGACATACTTACTCTGTCTTTCGTATTTTGCAACGTGGCCAGAAGACTGATGGAACAAGAAGAGGAATGAATGGTTGCTCCCTTATACGCTGTCTACTGGTTGCTAGTGCAAGCCAATAAGTTTGAGAGCCCTCGTTTTTGTGAAAAGGAGGATCATAAATATGGTTTATCACAAGGGAAGGCAAGGGAGCATGAATCCCCGTCGAGAAAGAAGTGCAAACGTGACGGGAAACGCAATCGTGACCATCAACGGTATAATGCAATCTGCAACCTCACCACTAGATGGCACTCAATCCTACACACTGTAACTCGAAAAAAAGTCAAAGATTTGGTCATCAAAATGTCTGACGGATGGAAGCTGAAAGGAGAAATGAGACAAAAATGTCAAAAACAAAAAAGTTACATGCAGTGGTGTTTTTCTTTTTTAATTCCAGACGATGGACACGAATCCCTGTTGAGCCACTTTTACTGTTTCACAGCAAAAGCTTCAGGTTTAACAATACATTTAGCCGCCGGCACTGAAAATTTCAGGTCTCACTTGGATTCCTGATGAGCTGTGGTCATTAATTATTTAACAAAACTGAAGGGCACGCTCACTATTACACTCACTACGGCAGCGGTTTAAGCTAACCCGCTGTCTCTCTGTCTTTCAATTTAGCTCATTAGTGCAGGTCACACCTGTTTAAATTCCTCTACTTTTAAGTGACTAACCGGAGGGGTGCACATTAAATCTGAAGCTTTGGGGCGCACACATCCGACCGACGCTACATATATCAATTGGGATTAAAAATTTAAAATGTGTTCTGCAAATGCCGAGGCTCATGTCCACTTAACTCAACTTTCAGACATCTGCCTGTGGTCGTAAATTAGCTTTATGGAGATCTGCAGCTTCAAAATGTCATGTTTCCTGATAAAGCACATCTTTGGAAATGGAAGAAACTGACAAACAAGCTCATTTCAAGCTACACGCTTCAAAACCACACATATGCTGAGAGAGAAGGTGTTGTGGTAAGTCATGGATATTGAACCCAAAATGCAGACAGACACATAAGACGGAGTCAAGGAATAAATGAAAAGGTATTCATTTATAATCAGAGGAATAAATGAACCAGGTCAAAGTCTAAAGCATCATAATCAGGAGGTCAAAGTCAGAAAACATAATAAACAGGACATAAAACAGAGAACTTAGCTGTGGGGATGTCGGGGTCAGGGTCAGCGGGGAGTCCAGGGTCCAGGAGGAGATAATAAAACGGAGAGGAATCAAGACGGGAGAAGGGACCGGGAAGGGGACAGAACAGGGACCACAGCACCAGGGCGAAACAAACAAACGAACGAGATCAAGACGAACTAACAAAAAGGGACAAGAGTAACGAAACGTACGGGCGGAGAGACGGAATCAAACGCTGAACAAAGTGAGGAACGAACACTGAATCACTGAATGATCTGGCAACTGAAACGGAGACCGTGAGGAACTTAAATAGTGAAGCACTTAACAAGCTTAATACACGACAGGTGCGGTGATGAGGGAGTGAATTCAGCCATGAACACAGAGACAGGTGTCAGACACTGTGGAGACCAAACTAATGCGCGGACAAAAACTCAGGACAAAGCAATTAGAGGAGAACTGAAAAATAACTAAAACAGGAACATAACTGAAAACATGATTAAGAAAACTAGAGGAGAACTCAGGACTGGAGAAAGCATAAAAGTAATTCAAAGTGATCAAAACCTAAACACTGAACACAGAGGGCACAGGACAGGCGACAGGACACAGCAGAAGGAAGAAGTGTCTGCTTCGGCTACGTTCACACACACACATCCAGGAATTCTGGTGATACATTCCGATTTTGTTTTGTATTCCGTCCCGTATTTGTCAACGCATTATCAAGGGCATCATGGTTCTCCCAGCGGTTCCTATGGTTACTATTAAACATTAATATGAAGTCACATATCACCTCTCCAATGGTCACATGACCTTGGGTGATCCTGAAAGGTCAAACTCATTTAGAATAGCTACTTCTGTCATGGGTTACACATTCTGGGCTCCAGATCTGGTGTTTTTATCACTCTTGAGTAGTCTGATCATTTCTCTGTGTTGTTCGGTGCCTTTGTTCGGTCTGCTGTTGGTTTTGACTTTCTATTCTGGCTCACTTTTAAGTTCCAGTCAGGATTCCATGTCTCTGTTTTTCTCTGAATTACTCCAATACCGCCACCTACTGCTCCAGAGCTTTATATGGGTGTATGCAAATGCAACTGCGCCACCACCCAAAAAAATCAAGAACTCATCAGTGGAGGAACACAGAAATCCAGTCTAACTCCAAAAAAAATAAATATATAAAAATAATAAAAAAGTACAAATGGTTCAACACATTTTAATATATGATCAGCATCATGCATAATGTGTGGTGAAGCAAATCTCTGAATTTGCTTTACAGGCACTTTAATGATTTTGGTTCTTTTCATGTACTTTCTATGTTCCAGGTTATAACGGCTGTTAGTTACATTTTGGTTTTTGTATTCTTGCGTCCCAATTGACCTCAACCCAAGACTGCCGTTTTGTGATATTGCAGTTCTTAGTTTACACTTTGTATCTAATGTTTTTATGATTGGTCTTTCCTGGGATTTCTGGAACCTCAGTTCCTAAATTCTATGTTTTGAGAAAACTTAGCCATTGGGTACACTGTGTTTAGTTTTTCCATTTACTGTTGCCAAGTCTGTTCCTGGCCATCCCATCCATGTTGTAGTTCCACTAGCTGTTTATTGGACAATAGAACCCGTTCACCGTCCTTTGTTGTGGTTCTCTGCTCAGCGGTCCATAACTAGATTGTGACAACTTCAAAGAATTGGTTAAAGATACAACTATGTTTATTAGTACACACTAAAATGAAGTCATATATCAGCTTGCTATTGGTCGCATGACCTTTGACCTTGGGTAACCTTGAAAGGTCAAACTCAAGGTCATAACTGCCCTGACTTGTAGTTAAACATTTAAAGCGTGGGTTTTGCACTGTCTGAGTGCAAAATTCTTGTTAAAGCTAGATTTAGTGCTCGAAACTCAATTTAATTTAAATACAAGATTGGTTTAACCCTTTCAATACTGAATACAGTACTTCCAATTAAAGTTATCTACTGGGCATCAGTGTCAATTTTATGATCAAACCGTCATTTGCAATTGTCCATAATGCCCTGGGGTCAAAGTACTCTCCAAGCATAAAAAAGGTGCTCCTATAATATGGAATTGGTCCAAATGCATGAGCTTTTGGGGTGACTATGTCCCAACAGGATACATGGAAAAAAACTTTAGTACTGAAAGGGTTAAGGTGCTTTCAACCCAGGCACTAGTTGTTTTGTAATTGTTTTTAAAGTTAAATGAGTAGAAAGTGGCTGCGCTGTTCAATTTGTGATAAACTGATTTTGACTCAGTGATGAAAAAATAACTGGATATCCATAAATTTTGCAAAAGTAAAGCGAAACTGTATTTGGTTTTCCACAAAAATTATTATTGTTATTATTATTTACAAATTTCATTCAATAAGTAAAATGATTCATTGTAAGAATAAATAATAATGAAAATTAGAATTCGTTTCAGCTGTAATATTGTAACAAATCCAAATCCTTGTCTTTACGGGAACACGAGTTGTTAGTTAATGTTATTCTGTTGCACACAGATGCAGCACGTAGCCTGTCAAGGGATCCAAACACAGTGACACAAATATGTTTGTAAAATTGGCAGCGATTGCAGGTGGGTTTACATTGTGTTTGTATCGGCCATCATTGTCAGCTGAACAATAGCTGTGACTGGTGACGAGAGGAAGCAGATGATCGTCTGCATTCACATCATGGCCGCATGGTTGCTGACGGCAACAAGGACCAGAGTTCACATTGGAAACTGGCACCGAACTCGAAGGAAAAACTCGAGAGAAATGCAAAAAAATATACAGCACGTGTGTACTCGTGTTTTTAAGGCCTTCATTTTCTCAGCAAACCCGAGGATACTCTCCACATGAACATCGACTTTGAGCTTTTTATATAGAGGCATAATCCCCAGAATGATAACACTTTAAAAAAAAAAAGAAAAAAAAAGTCGACATTCTGCTCAACTGCACAACTTGTACTACGCTTTCTTCAATTATTTTCCAATGTTAGAGTCTCCTTTTTTTATTTGATGCGCAACACACAACCATTACATTAATATTTAATGTGTTAGGCAAAAAAAAAAAAAAAAGCTGCTTTCTCACCAGCATTCGATAAAATAATACATGTCTGGAATATGTATGCTGCGAAGACCGTGTGCTAAACAAGACATTGAAAACAGATACATCAGTGACTCAGACTCTCATATGCACCCTCCAGCAAATAAACTCGGCCCGCAGCTACACTGTACTACAGAGAAAATGGATTAAAATACTCACTACGGCTGGTGTGGTATTTGGCATAAGGGGCCACGCAGACCCCCAAAGACCGAGCAGTCACACCAAACTGAAAGGTATTGTTGCGAGAAGCACAGTGTTTGTGTGATATGAGGATTAAATAGCATTTTTCATCCTACTGTGTGCAGAATGACGCTTAACAGCAAAGGGAGTGCCAACAACTGCCATGCAAAGTGAATGTAGTCTGTAATGATCATCACGCTACACTGCGCTAAATGTCAGCACCTGTGAAAATTTCCATTTACCATCAATCCAAGCCAAGTGACAATTTGCATATCTTTAGCATTTTCTCTGGGAAGCTTTTTTGGAAAATATGTCTGAAAAGAGAAGGTTACGACACCCCGAGGTCTCGCCCTGCAGAGTCCCCGAGACAAAAGCCTTGACAAAGGATTCATATTAAAGACAGATTATTGTTTTCTCACTGCACAATACCGAGCCTTCAATCCAATGGACCACACTTGATGAATAGCATTACTCATGCTGTCATTTCATACCGCCACTGCAGGGTCAGAGGAGAAAGCCTTGAGGGAATCCAGTTCTATCACAGCGCTCCATCAAAGTCGAGACGTGAATCAGAAATACTGGAGAAACACTCCCCACAGAAAAAGTGTGACAGACATTTTAAGTGCAGAATGTATTACTCACTGTTGAGCCACCGCTGACCCACGAGTGTCTTTTTGTTTGCAGCTAATTAGTTTGAAGATGTTCCACTCAAAATAACTGACGGCTAAGTAGAAATTTTCAAATATACTTTGAAACAGTAGATGCTTCATTTGCATGTAAATTGGCAGTGAACAACCAAACGACGACAGTAAAGATGGACGGGTAGGATAGCTGCTGTGACACCACAGTATTTATACCACCCCATAGTGGCTACATGCAGTACAGGCCGCTCAGCTCTCCTCCCCCATGCAGTTCAATGAGACCTGCGTGAAAACAAAAAGCCTAACGTGTACGTTAAATATTTTTTCTCTAATCCTATATATCGTATTACTGCGATGGACTGGCGAGCTGTCCAGTTTGTACCCTGACTTTTGCCCAGTGCATGATGGGATAGGCTCCAGCACCCACCCCCTCCAACCCCGAAAGGGATAAGTGAAAGAGAATTGATGGCCAGATGGATGTTGTGTTAGTTTACAATTTTACATAGTTCTATTAATTTGCAACTCTATGTATTCCAATATTTTATATATATAGATAGATAGATAGATAGATAGATAGATAGATGTTTCTGTAGGAATTTTGCCATTTTGACCCTCTTTTAGCTACAGCTCCCTCATAATTGTTGACAGACAGAACAAATGATACCTACTTGACCATTCACCAAAGTTATAGCGCTTAATTCCCTAAACTTTTCTCACAATCAGCCTTTTTCTGGCAGGTTTGAACCCAAATTGTGGAGAATGCATGGCATCCATTTTTGGGAAAACCCCAGTTTGTTACAGTGACGTGAAAGCGAGGCTCTGAGGTCACATGGTTTTGTTTACATTTAGTTGTCAAAGGGAATTCCCAAGAAACCACGTGGATTTGACAGAGGACAACACAACAGATACTATTTTCACTGTTGGGCCTCAAAAGAAGATGAGAAGGGAGAAATAACACAGGAAATCATTAGTGGGGGGAAAGAGTCAAGAATAATTCTGTATTGACACAGGACAGCCCTTGATGAGCCAAGGTAAGACTTTTTTGTGATTTCTCTATCATGAAAAGAAATTTCCTGTTGCACAGTGCTTTGCTTTGGCTATTTTTTTGTTCTGTTCTGAGAATATAGACCGATGGCATGGTACTTTCATTGCTAAAATTTTTTAAAAATATTTCACTGAAAACATAGGCAGATGGCATGTTACTTCCACGCAAATAAACCAGTCACTCAGTTTTTGGCCATTTTAAAATTACACAGTATTTTCCCCTTTCATTTTCTGTTGGTATTTTAGGGCATTTGCCATCACATTTGCAGTGATGAGCAGTCAACACGCTAATATATATATATATATATATATATATCACAATGCACGGAGGTTTCCACCCAAAGTCCAGCACCCTGAGGGTCTATGAACAGCGGAAAGAGGGAGGGCGTGGATTAGTGAGCGTCAGAGCCACAATCCAGGATGAATCAAGGAGCATCCATGAATACATCAGGAAGATGGCCCCCCAAGATGAGCTGCTACAAGAGTGCCTCAGGCAGCTGAAGACAGAGGGTGCTAAGGAGCAGGAGGAGGAAGTATCATGGAAGACCAAGCCCCTCCATGGGATGTACCATCGACAGATAGAGGAAGTGGCTGACATC
>OMMV01228986.1:0-11741 GCA_900302635.1 Chatrabus melanurus | reverse complement strand
GTAAAATGTCTTGACAAATGGTGCTGTTGACGATACTTTGCCAGCCCTTTCAGTAGATGTCGGCCAAAGTCACTCAGTTTTTTAGAATTGCCTCCTCCAGACAGATTTATCATCAGCACCATACTGTTTGTATTTCTTAATGATTGATGTAAATGACATCCAAGACATATTCATTGACTTGGATATTCATTTATCCATCCCCAGACTTGATGTAAATGACATATTCATTGACTTGGATGTTCATTTATCCATCCCCAGACTTGCCTAAATAAAACTGGCTGTAAAAGTGATGATTTGTATTACAAATAATCCTTATATTTAGTTTGTCCCATTATTTATGGGTTTGTAAAATAGAGGCACGATGTATACAAATGGCCATAATTCTAAAAGGCGCAGTCACACTATAACGTTTACCCCAGGGTGTGGTGAACGCAGTTCAAAGTCGAGAAAATTGGCCAAACGTCAGCAAAACTTACTTTACTTTCCTGAGGTGTTGCAGGTTGACAGGCGAGAAAGTCAATGCTGTTGGCCGTACAGAATTACTTAACCCTTTATCTCCCAGTGAAAATTTAGTGTGCAATGTCTCTTCCTCCCAGGTCCTCTTTACTTGCCTCTGTAACAATGCCCACACTCAACTCCCCATCAGCGCCCAGTACAAGTAAATGGATATCAGCATCAGTGCAACTGTGATGGTTGTAGAGAAAAATCTGTTTTTGCCGTGGTCTCGAAGGCCTGCTCCACACTGCTTCGTTTTCATCGGGAGCATCGGCTCTACGGCACGTGGCCGTATCTGAAAATCTCTGCGTCCACATTAAAGCCGTGTTCATTTCTTCTTCAGTGTTTGGAGTGCGCTGTAGTGCAGGGCAAACTGAAAGGGTGTCACGTTTTGCCATTGTGTGGCAGGAAGCTGATAGCAACATGGGTCCGCTCGACAGAAGCGCTGCGCTGTCTGTGGTCCGCAGATATGCAACGTGAAGATTATACAGCGCGATGTTTATCGCTAAACAGGCTATTACAATCGGCAAATGTCAAAAACACTCCGTCATTGCTTACCTGTGGAAGTGTGTGGTCTTCTTCTGTGCGCTTCACAGACGCGTTCATAGCAACAGGACATACCGCTGCTTCCTCCCACAGGTGGTTAATATTACTGCACCGTGTCCAAGAATAGGCAGATCCGCTGTTCACACACAGAAACTACTCTGCTGTTTTCATTTTGCTCCACTCTGGAGAGCATTTTAGAAATGGTGGATTAGTGTGGATGAAAGGCCAAAACAAATAGACACTTAGCCGTTTTCCTGTAAAAACGGAGTAGTGTGGACTAGGCCTAAGGGGAGGGGATGCCTGCAATGTGCACGGTTCTCCCCATCAGTCATCCTTCCCTGACACATATGTAAACGATCTGTGGTCCACCTCCCGACCACAGCGAAGGGTAGGGTTTCAATCACCATTATTGGTAAAAGCAATTAAGAGTTGGGATAAACAGAGCCTAGCCAAACGTGCAGACTAAGTAGGATCTGGTAGCAAGAGGAACGCTCAATAAGGAATGGCACCGTGAGTGCAAGTAAAGAGGAGTTGGGAGGAAAATGATTACTAATGTCCAAAATGGAGACACCTCTCATATTGCCTATATGTCACTTCTGTGTTTCCCCTTAAATGTTTTTCATGACCAGCGGTACTCACCGGAAAAAAAATCACGAGGCGCAGAGAGCAGAGAAACAAGAGGTGCTCCGAAACACAAAAGCAGCATAAAAAAAACTCCACTGTTATGGAAAACAATTATTGCATGAAAATTACCGGTAACTGTTAACCTATGAAGTTTGCAAAAATGGCACATCACAAACATGGTGAGCATAATTCATTGCTGCACTACAAAGTGTATTTTAACATATTCTTCTTTTTTTTTTAACCAACACAATTCTGGTGGTATTACTCTATGATGTAACAATTTTCACTTTGCATATCAGGGTTTTGTTTTCTTTTGATTTTTGAGTGGTAATCCTGGGCCATAGACTGTGCGTGTGTGTGGGGGGGGAGGGTCTTTTAATAATCTGAGGTAAAATTAAAGCATATTTCTGTTACATATGTCACAGTTTCAAACAAGCTGTGTCAGGCCTAAATGATGTTTCTAGCAGGAGAACGTTTCTATGAGAAGCACTCAGAATTGTGGTACTTTGAGGATGTTTAAAACTGAACCTCAAATTAAACCTGCAAAAAGTAGATACAAACTGGTTTGCACAGTATGACCCATTTAATTATTACCTTTTTTTTATCAAGACTGTTTTCATTTTCAAATCTGCTCCCTCAAAGTTAAAATGTGGATGAAAAACTTCATGAATCAAAGTTTTTACACTTTTTTACATTTAATGAATGTCTTGTTTAATTAAAGATTAAGGTTTAAACAAGCCTGTGGTGCAAAAGTCCATTGTTCACACAACATAACTGCATTTTAGACCATATTTCAAGTTATGTCTTCATTTGGAAATGACTTTATAGCAGGTTTTAGCCATAAGAAAAATTATTAACAGGTCCATTTGTCTTGTCTGTCCATGAATCTTATAAGTACAAATCTGCACCACCTATTCATTTCAACTCGCTTGAGTTCAATGAAATTTAATAATGCCAGAACGCCATATGAAGATGTGCATGAAGATAAATAATTCTGATCTGATGTCTTCAAGGGGAGATAATCAGACATTTGTTTATTTAATGCATTATATTTGTCAATTGTATGTACAGAGGTTGACCAGTTTATTAATTCAGGTATTTCATCACAAAAGAAAATACAGCGGTTTCACGGTTCTGTTTTTCTCTACATCTGATTTTTTTCCCCCCAATACATTTTCCTAAATAAGTGAAAATGTGGTCTTACTTGTCTTTATCTCAATCCTTTTTAATCCAATTATGTGGCAGCACTTGCTAAATAATCTTACAAACACTTGTATCACTTTGTAAAAGATCTAAATAATAAAATCTGTTAACCAGCCCTTCGGGATTGATGCACAATAATTTGTGTTTTAACCAAAAGAAACTTCACGCACAACAGTGTAATAATAGACCAGTTATTTCAGGCCACCTGCTGTGCTGGATGTGATGACACTGTACAGCTTGAAATCGAGTCTGAAATAGTCACTTATTGCAACTACCTCACTGTGTATTGGTGTGCTTTTCATACTTTTTGTTACTGTGGGGAATATAAAAGTTGGCATTGCATTTTAACAAGAGCACTCGGAGAGCGCAGCCCTCCGCCAAGGTTTTAACATTTGTCACTTGCAAAATCAATTAGTGAACATGAAGAATAACTTCAATTGGCATATATGATTTATACGACTGTGAAAACAAATAACTAGATATTAAAATCATTTTGCTATGATAAATGCACTTTTCCTCCTTTAATTTCTAATTAATTAATTAATATTCTCCATTATAGCGATACAGCCACAAATGTTGACATCAGCAGGGATTCTACAACTATTAGAAATATACTACAAGTGCTGATATCAAGTAAAGTGCTGAGCTATTGGAGATAGCTCAAATCCGTTGACAGCTTACTGAATCAGCATTCTCCCAGCTACATTTTGGTAGTGGTTGGACATTTCTATCTCCATTAGACACCTTACAACAGCGTCTTACATACTGGCACATGAAATTTTTACATTTTGATCCACTAGATCCAGAAAACTTTTCAGATCTGGATAGAACTTTACCTCCTTATAGCTATTACCATCTTACATAAGCATGACAAGATTCATCCTGATGTGTTGAGTTGTCGCTGAGATGTACACATCTGAACATGTTAAATGGGATTTCCAATGTTGAGTTTAAATTGCTGCCAAATCCTTAATCTGGATCAGATCTGGATGAAACTTGGTCTGATAGTTGAGGGTCTGATCCTGCATATACATACTAAATGGCATTCAAATCTAATGAGTTCTGACAGAGATATGATTTTTTTTTTAAAGTTTCGCCCATTATTAGAGACGGGCATTTAAAAAAAAAATGTTTGATCATTTTTTGTGACGTCATCAGTGGGTAGAATATTTCCAAAATTTAATGGGAACATCCTTGGGTGATCACCTATCCATCATAAAAAATTAATGTCCTCAAAAACTGTAGACAGGAAACTGTTCACAGACAAATAAATAAACCAACCAACAAACCCACACCGATGAAAACATAACCTCCTTGGTGGAGGTAATTAACTGCCTGAGCTATTAAGAGTTGGCATCATGCTAATATTTAAATATAAAAACGTATGTAAGAGTAATTACAGCCTTCCCCCCATTTTTATCATTATTGGTCCCCCAAACTACAGTTTGGCTCAGGTTTAGAAATCTGTTATCACTTATGTCTATCTTTGCATAATATGCCATTAAACCATTTAAAATAGCATGTAATGGGGAATTTAGCATTACCTTTCACAGTAAGGACCTGATTTACTAAGATCCCATATAATGAGTGCTAAATTGTGTGGGCATTCTAAAATTTTACACACTGGATTGGTGAACATTTGTGGGTGATTTACTCAGAATAAGTGCGCAAATGACAGCGGGTGGTAACGTGACGTAGACAGCAGTATTTAAATGAGGATTTTCCGTGTGTTAATGACCATAAGCGCAAAATGAAATTCAATCCACTTGCAGGTCTGCACAAATAAGATAAACACGCCCATTTTAACTGAAAATGTTATTTATTGAACATTTACCAAATCAAAAATAAATGTGCCTTGAAAATGGTTTGTCTGCTATATCACGGGAAGCACGCAGTGCGTGGCACAAACCTTAATTCAGCGCCGCAGCCGTGAAAGGCACCCCTTCCGAATATAGATGATTTTGATGTTATTCATTTAAGTCACCTTTCTGTAAATAGACTCCGTGTCCATCCCTTGTGTCTGTATACTGTGGCGAGCTAGGATATCATGAGTAAATGTACATATATTATTGTTATGATTATTATTAGTACGTTCTTTCGGCTTCTCCCTTTTTCACGTGGGGTCGCCACAGCAGATCCGATATGGATCTGCATGTTGATTTGGAACATGTTTTACGCCAGATGCCCTTCCAGACGCAGCTCTCGGTGTAAGGCGATGATCTTCTTATGCGCGTTCCTTTTGACAGAGGTGCTTTTCACGGCACGGGTGCTGAATCTGGTGTTAAAATTAATATATTCTCTTCATATTCACATAACTGGATAGGACGTGACATAGAATGAGAATCATACAGATCTGTGTATGTTTTATGTGTAGGTGGAGCTGTCTATGGAACCCATGCTGAGCTACTGTTTCAGCACCCGTACGTGTCACTGGACAAATGCGCAACTTGAGAAAAAGAAAAACCCAGATAGAAATGTAACATTGGCGAAAAGGGTGAAATAGAAAGACATGATAAATGTCACATTTAATTTTTTGTAGGCTGTGAATGTGTAGTTTCCTTTCGTTATTAGACCACTATAAATGAATGTTTAATCATGGTGTTTTCTGTGTTAAAGAAGATTATTGAATGAAAATAAAGAAATACATACCCCAAACTGCTCACAAGAAATGACTTTGAATCAGATTTATGTGTATGCAATCCTGCAACACAGTTAGAACCCTGCTTTGAAATGTGTAAAATACAGACATCATTAGCCCATTATCCCCTTAAAGGCGCAATCTCATTATAACTTTTACCCCAGCGTTTGGTGAACGCAGAGCAAAGTCGAGAAAATTGGCCAAACGTCCGCAAAAATCACATTACCGGAGTTTGGTAGCGAACCTCTAACGCAGCTCCATGTTCCACCACATGGAGGCCAGCGGAGGCAGGCGTTTGCCAGCGCGCCATTAGAACAAGTGGGACTTTTGGCAACATGGCAACATGCGGGAGAGGGGTTCGACACGCCACTGTCTAGTGATTCTGAGCAGGCAGGGTGAAGCAGCACCCAAACATTAGGCAGCGTAGAAGATCGCACCAGTAACGTAGGCTAGCGGAGTGAACTTGGTCATAGCAGAGATTAACTTTCTCTAACGGTCTCCAACGTAGCCAGAGGTATGTCTGCAAATGCTGAGAAATTTTAAACATGTTGAAAATTTTTGGACGCGGTCAGCGTTCATCAGCGTAGATTGTCTACGTTTCCCAAACGTCTAGGTGAGATTGCGCCTTTAAATTTCTTTTGGCCTTGATAATTCACATTGTATGTGCTAAATTAACCTATTTGCGTGTTCTCCTCCCAGTATTTTGTGCACTCGGGTCGACACACCTAAAATTGCCTATTCATAAAGGCAAACATATTAAATGAACAATGCATGTTATTTTGCCCATTTGAAATAAACAATCCTCAGTGTGCACCATTAGTTGATCAGGTTGCTCATTTGTATGTGGGTGATGATGAGTTTGCGCACGTTTTTATACACGCAAACCTTTAGTAAATCAGGCCGTAAGTGTTCTTTAATTGACAACTTCCTTGGGCAATAAAGGCCTCTATGGAACAATGGATTTGACATTTGAACTTTAAAGAAGAAATCATTGTCAAGACATAACATTTATCATATGATTTATTATAACCTGCTTCAGTGGATCAACTGGGGAATGTGAACATGACAGCTGAAGAGGAAGTGGATGATGACGATGAGGACCTACCAGACTTAAGGACTCTGAAACAGAACACAGAAAATGCACATCTCTTCATGGACCATGCAAACGGTACAGCTTGCTCAGTGAGCCAAATGCATCTGATTACGCGTGGTGGATTAAGTGGGTAAAACCAAACCAAACTGATTTTAAAGTTAAATATAATGTCATGATGTTTCATATTGTAGATGAAGAGATGCCTCCAATAAAACATGGAACGACCATCACAGACAGACGGAGTACCTTCCAACCGCACTTAGCCCCTGTGGTGACTCCCAGACAGGTACAGTACATGGATGCACGGATGGCATGATGTTTTTTTTAAATATAATAAACATTAAGCAGTAATGATATTGGGTTATCTGTGGATCATACAAACACTTAAATTAGTTTTACCCGATTCTATTTGAAAATGCAGTGCCGACTGCTTCTGTGAGTTCCAGTAGAAATGACTTGATGAGGACCGTGTCATGGAGCAAAATGTAAATTTGCTAATTTACACGTTGATTTCAGGAACTGAAATATCTGTGGCTCGTTGATGTCCTCTAATCTCACACTCCAGCTCTCCAATAACATCATGGCTCTTCCTAAAAGCTTCCACCTGCCATAAAGTGCTGTTTAGGCTAAAGTATTAACATATATGCCACTGATCCCCTGAGAGCAGATGAACTGAGTAAACTGAAGCATGTACATAATTACACGTGTGTGTGTGTGTGTGTGTGTGTGTGTGTGTGTGTGTGTGTGTGTGTGTGTGTATATATATATATACAGGGCTCGAAATACCCATCTGCAACCTGCAATTTGCAGAAAATTTGCCCCGCTCATGCAACTTGTCTGTGTCCTTGGACAAGACCCTTAATCTACGATGTCTCAGTCCACCCAGCTGTAAAAATGGGTACCAGCCTTGGCTGGATAAGTAAATGTGAGGCATCATTGTAAAGCGCTTTGTGCATCTGCTAGATGGAAAAGCGCTATAGAAATGCAGTCCATTTATTCATTTCGAGGTTGCAGAAAATAAATGTAAACAACGTGCAATTTTGCAGGCAAAAAACTTCGTAAACCCCGACAGCTACCTCAGCAGTGATCGTTAGTTTCCACCCAAGCTGCAGGGCTCTCTCCAAAGAATGGAACAATGGCTCTGCACCATTATACTGATTTTCAAAATTAGGGTCTTTCCTTCTGTTTTTCCTGGTGATTTTGCTTAACTTCATCAAAACTCGCCTGATTCAAGTTTCACAGTGTCAATTTTCTCTGCAGCTGTTATGCCCAGAAAAGCATACCTGTCTCGGGAACACGCACCACAAATAATAGGAATAAAAGGAAACTTTTAACGTGTGAAAATAACTGTTTCTGATTAGGTACCCTCGTAAAATGTTTCTAACATATCACACGACACTGTATTTTTAAAAAACAAATAAATACAAATAGTTTGTGGTTTTGAAAACAGTTTTTACCTAGGACTCGTGCGCATTTTAACATTTAACAGTTCAAAAGAATGGACAGGAATGTGTCAGTTTTTTTGTGCTTTTGATAAACCAACTGTGTATTCTTTCTTCATTTTGTATTTCCATTTGTCTCTATATTATACGGCGGAAATGGGCTTCCGTAATATCGGTTAGGATCCATGCCTGAAAAAAATCCTTGCACAACAACGTAAAACACGGCTAAATGCTCCGCGTCTGTAGAGCAGGTGAGACTAGGAACAGTTGTAACTTCACCATAACTGTCAAAATTCATTTTAACATATGTGCAGCACAGCTACATCTTTCATCTCTATATTTGTATTGTGTTATAATCTACTAAGTCTTTAAATTTCAGTATGTTTAGCTGGATAAAAAGTGGATTTGTTGGCTCTCGATAGGGTTTTTTGCATACAATTTGTATGGCTTTCTTTTGCAGTAAGAAAATAGAGTTTGTAATTGTTTTATATGTATTTCCCCATACCTCTACACAGTAAGTCATGTATGGAATTATAAGTGAATAATATAGTGTGCACAATGATTTCTGATTTCTGAATTCTTGAGCTTTAAACAGTATTGCAAAAGATTTTGACAATTTTGCTTTAACATGGTTTATGTGTGGTTTCCAGCTTAATTTATTGTCAATTATTACGCCTAAAATTTTAGTTTGGAGCACTGTGTCAATTTCAACTTTATTTTTTCCTAATTTTCCTGTGTACGTTTGATGCCCGATTTCCAAATATTATGCATTTTGTTTTACCAAGGTGTAAAGATAATTTATTTGCATCAAACCATTTTTTTTATTTTCAGCAGTTCTTTCTCCACTGTACCCAGAAGTTGTTTTAAATGCTCCCCACTACAAAATATAGTTGTATCATCAGCAAATAAAATACACTTCTTGACTTTGAGACCAAACAAATGTCATTAATATACAAAATGAACAACAAGCTATTCACTTGTCACTTTAAAAGCTCTCCTTCTTAATGTTTGTATTATTTTGTTTATTTATTAATTAAAAATTAAGAAAACTGATTTTTTTTTTTTACATTGCATCAATTCCCCTTAGTGCAGAATTGTAGTAGGAAAACTAGGGCAATTAGAGTAATAGTGACTGAATGACATTTTAGGTGTTAAAAATACATTTATAATAATAATAATAATTTGAATTATTATTATTTTTGTTGTTGTTAATAAAATGTCTTTAAAATGTCTTTTCGCCCCTCGCCTATCTGACTACGTGCCTGTACAGTCTCTATAAACAGGAGGAAAATGGACATGACGACAAGAAAAACTTGTTTATGTTTTGTGGAAATCACTACCTGATTGGCTGGGAGGAAGGTCATATCACATGCACCGTCCATCAGAAACAGACTTGGTGTGTATTTGAAGCAGTGTTTTTGAAACTCTCACCATTTTCAGGACTGTTATCTAGGCCTGTTATCGCTCTGTGCTTATGAAACAGAGTGAGACTGATGCGCACTGTTGACGATCTGTGTGAATAAAATAGGCTTGTTGCGTATTTAAAGAGAGTGTTAAATTGCTTTTAAAACATGCACGTGGCTCTCGTGGCTCTGTAGTGAAGCAGCAGCCATGACTCTCTGATCGGTCTGCGGGCACCGCGCTTATAATGCGAATCAGAGGGAACTTATTTCTGTCACAGGGCACGCTCCCACATGGCGCGTGCATGTTGCGCCATGCTCGCCACTCACCCCGGGTTATCTTCTGTTTTGCTTTCCATCTGCATGATATATTCGCACTTCACAGTGTGCCGGTGTCTCTGTGTATTTATGTTTCCCACGGATCATTTGCAGGTTTCTCCGCTGTGTGATATTGTTCCCACAGCACAAGGTGCAGGTTTCTCTTCTGGGCTTTAGTTTCGGTTCACGCGTCACTCCTACATTGTCTACAACACTACAACAATGCACACTCCCAAATTAAAGAGCTGATTAAAAAAAAAAAATCAAATTGGAGTCACGTTTTTCTTGTAGTGTTTCCAAGCTGTGGGCCAGCAATCAGTGTATCAGTGTCCATCTGACAATTTCTCCTGTCCAAACTGCGTCAAATAACATCCAATATCTTGTCCAATGCACATTCATTTGTCCATCTTATTTATTTTTGGAATTTAAGAATCCTTATGTGTGCACATGCGCTACACTGAGTTCCTGTCCATTGTTAAACTCGCCCCCAGGGAAACGCTGTGTTAAAAAGTGAGTTCCACATACAGGAAAAAAGGTGGGACTTATATACGTTTTTTTTCCTCTTCACAATGCATTTTTTGACAGATGCGACTTAGGTCCGATCCCATTTCTCCTCCCTTAGCCCTACCCCTTGTTTTGGAGTGCCCTTCAGCTGGTAAGGCCCTTCAGAAATGGACTGATAAGGGACAGTGGTTGAAATCTTCCCTAAGAAATGGGATGCCACTTGGTAACTTTACGTCAGTTGCTGACATCATACGTACCACACCAGCAGCGATGCTCGTTTCCACAATGTCGGTTCTAGTAGGTGGGTTATAATAATCATAACGTAAATAATTCACAAACACTTTTGTTTTCTCTCTTTCTCTGTTCTTTGACATGCTGCATATTCTCACATGAATCACTTGACTTTTTTGTGATGTTTATAGGAGCACAGTGTTTATTAAAACTTTCTGTGCAATAGGTTATGTCTTCTGAATATAAATATTACTGTGTGTATATCAGAGTTGTAATTATGTCGCCACTAGACATATACAGTATAACCACAAAATAGTCTAGTTAGGAGAATCTGGAATAAATCTCACAAACAAGACTTCTTTAAATGTGTTTGAACCACAAAATACTTTTATGGTGTGGTAGCTATGACTGATCCGCTTTTAGGTCCTGAAACAATCTTCAGAATTTTCAGATCCTGCAATAAACACAGAAACACACAAAGACAACCAAATATTATTAATTAGTCATAACAACACCATTACTTTGACACAGAATGGGGACTTTCATATATAATTACTGATGCCTTGTGTCCTAACTACCCTGTGATTACCTTATATCACGTTTTTAATTCTCCCATTTCTTGAGTTTCTTGTTGGTCTGTCACCTCAAGGTCCATTTAAAAAAAAAATCAAAATCCTGTAAGCGAGCACAGATATCAGTCTAATGGATGTAAACTCAATGTCAGGAAATTCAGTTTCAGTAATAGAGTAACTACTTTGTGGAGTAGTTTACTGACATGTGTCATTCTCTCACCAGATTTTAAAATTAATTATGACAATTGTTGTAGTACCATGAATGTTTCTTCAATGTTTTTATTTAATCACATTAATGAGTTGCACACAACGGACTTCAATGGGCATTTTGGTGAAGGGAACAGAGGTGATGAGGAAGTCATGGGTAGATTTGGTTTCAAGGAGAGGAATATGGAAGGGCAGATGGTGGTAGATTTTGCAAAGAAAATGGAAATGGCTGTCGTGAATAACTATTTTAAGACAAAGGAGGAGCACAGGGTGAAGTATAAGAGTGGAGGAAGGTGCAGACAGATGGATTACATCCTTTGTAGGACATGCGACCTTAAAGAAATTGGAGACTGTAAGGTGGTGGCAGGGGAGAGCATAGCTAGGCAGCATTGGATGGTGGTTTGTAGGATGACTTTGGAGGTGAGGAAGAGACTGAGAGTCAAACCTAGGATCAGATGGTGGAAGCTG